>QNGE01001321.1:123172-172063 GCA_008508345.1 Paragonimus westermani | reverse complement strand
TTTTCGAAAGAGGCTGGCTGGAAAGTCTATCTGAATGCGAACGCTGCGATCAAATGTGAGTGATGGTCAACTTGAAAATAAACCAAATCCCCGACTACTCATCAGTTACCTACATAATTGTTGCGCTGTTGAGCGCAAGCGGCTACACCATAGGTAGCCTCCGCCTGATATGTGATCTCACCATGACTCGCCCTCCAATGCCGGTGCGTAGCAAATTTAAACTAGTCGACACCCGAGTGATGCTGAAACGCTTGTCTCAAACCAACTGGCTTCCACCTTGAAAGCGTAGTACGGTTGATGAACACCTAAACTCCATTACGTCATATCTACTCACTGTGATGACTAGGTCTATCCCACTCTACACTTTACGCTTCGCCTATAAGCTGTCTTGGTCCAAACCTCCAATTCAACGCCCAATGAAACAGAAGTGGACCTTGTGGGATGTTTCTTCTTGAAGCAGATAGTGATTCACACATGCCATACAAATTTTGGCTTAACCACTGCACGATAGCCTTGAAAAATCCACTGATGACTCTCTCAAAACTCTCTCATGAAGCCTGACTCTCCCGACGGGTCAGAAGTTGCTGTACCATCTTTCACGTGACCATCGAGATTCTCTGCTTCTAATTCTGGGACAGCAAAGATAATACATGCCCAGTATGCATTTGTATTCAGCAACACTGTTGAAACAGAATCATGCACCACGATTTTCATTCCTACGTGTCTTGAAGATTCATTCCCCAATTTCACCCGGACCAATGTACGTGCCAAGCTACTACTGTTGTGCACCGGGGCTTTATGATATACCTCCACGTGTGCTGAAGTAATGTGCAGATGAGGTGGCAAAATCGTCTGCTCGTTTTTGGCAACACATAATCTCGGTAGTATTCCATCCATACATGGCGTCCCCCCTCTCATCCACAAGGGCTGGAAAAGAACAACGCCGGCAAATTTATACTGGTTGTTCCACTGCTATTCCTGTTAAAAGCAATAGAAAACACAGTGGGCCATTTCGTAGGAGTTTACTTATATGCCAAATCAGTTTTAGGACCTGAACAGCACGGTTTCGGAAGTAGTCTCTGATACACAACCAATCTGCCGCTTTTAGCTGACCCGTGGATGGAAGCTGCCGAAGAACGCTTCTGGGTAAATGTGAAATACTTAGAATTCACAAAAGCCCTTGATAAAATCCATCAGATTATCCTGTTGGATAAAGTGAATAATCCGAATTTTTGTCATGTGGTTAGTCTACAGCCCAAACAATACCTGTCTTATCCAACATATACAGTTAGGGTTAATGGTGAGCTATTTAGAATACAACTGTCATGACATAGGGTTTCATACTGTGTCCGTTATTATTTTCTACTGGTGTCAACAACCTTCGAGTTGTGAATATTTTTCCTACCGTTACTTATGCTGATGATGCGAAACACTGACGCGTTTAACGCAACATCTGTGACGCGTAAGCCACAAAGAGATCTGGATGCTCTGCACCAATTGTCTATGGAAAATCGACTGCCTTCTAACACGCCCTAGTCCAAGGCTGTGCATATTAATCAGCACAGTGCTGGGATATACCGTAGCGGGTACACTGCCTTAGCCAATGTCCACCAGGAGTATGGTATGGGTATCATGGCCACATCAAACCTATGCTATAATATCAACGGTTTTTGCTGGCAAAGACATTCAGTAGCAGACTAGTAGTACTCAATAAGGCGTTTAGAAAATTCCCCATCGATAACTCCTTGCTTGTATATAGGACGCTGGTGGGGTAACTCTCGGAAAAAACAACTTCTCTGGCCGTCATCCAGAGGACAGCAACCAAGGGGGTTGAGTAG
Source organism: Paragonimus westermani (assembly GCA_008508345.1). Classification (NCBI taxonomy): domain Eukaryota; kingdom Metazoa; phylum Platyhelminthes; class Trematoda; order Plagiorchiida; family Troglotrematidae; genus Paragonimus; species Paragonimus westermani. Next base: position 170,225 of record QNGE01001321.1, on the reverse strand, counting down.
CAACATTGCTTGTCATAGAAGGAGAGCTTTTCAAAGCTGAAACTGTTTCTCCCAGTCTAAAGAAGTTTGAGGGGTGACTTTTTACTGGTATATAAACCTTCGTGCTTCCCGGATGATCACAACAGAAATCTTTTCAACAGTTGTGGTAAGATGAATCCTATAGGTCACGATTACAGGATTTCCACAACGAGTAGCAGTTTCCCACGCATACTGCACGTTTTTTTCATCTGAATCCACTAAACACGGGATGCATTACTAGTGACGATGGTCCTGGCAAAATCAGCCGGTGCACTTAGGCAACAGCTTGACTACTGAATTATTCTGAGATGGTTATCGGCAGTCGAACGCTCACAGTCCCGTGTCCCTTAACTGTTCTCATTTCGTCTTTCGCTGGCCCTCCTTTCGTTCGTTCCTTTCTCTTCTGTGTATTCTGCTACTTGTTATGTGACTGTTCTTCAAAAAAAACGGTGCTACCTGCCTAAGTGACTGACTGATGCTAGCTGCTTTAACACGTAAAGCAATCTTTATACTCTCATCACTTCGGAAATTTACACGACCGAAATAGACGGACATGCGTCGTGATTGCCAGATTTCATTTGGAATCACTTGACTGCGGTGAGATCCATTGTCCTCTGTAAACAGATATTGCGGAGAAGGCGGTGGGTACTTAGGGGTAGCCAGGGTATTGTTGAGCCCAATAAAATGTTTGGCACGGAAAAGTACGACACACTTTAGGTTTTTGATCAATCCGATAGGACGCCGTCAGTCCTGACTAGTTTACTGACTGAACCACTCCACTCCTATTGTTTTGTAGTAGCCAGTTTCGTTTGCGAGCAGTATACTACTCACAGGTTAGGAACTAAAGTGCGAATGTCAGCGCCAGAAAGACGATAGAACAGAAGCAACTATTGAAATAGAGTGTACGCGCAACAGGGGACTTGCCACCAAGACGAAAGATAACTTATTGTTGCCCAGTGTGTGTGTGTGTGTGGATACACGTCAGTCGTGCAAATGAGTGTACACGTTCGTGGTCTCATGTTTTAGCATAATCTGTACAGAATTCCGTACAACCAGTGATTTCGCAGACCAAGCTTCTTCTGGTAAACTGCGGTCTGCTACGATATGTTTCATGAATATATCTCCACCCGTAGATATCTTTTGATCCGGAACGCCAGTCGCTTCGATCCAACAGATAAAACGTTCTGTCATGACCAGAACATACTGGTTACTGCGAATGCTTAGTGAAACTGAACATATAAGATCCACCGACCGGAGTTCACCGATTTTGAAGACCGGTATTGGCTGTAAGGGCTGCTGGGCTCACTCATTGTCGCCTTTCCGTAGCTGTCACCGTTGGCAAACAAGCACGTGGACCGTCACATCCTCTTTCATCTTCGACCAGTACGCTCTTTGTTGCGGCAAACCGTACGTCATGGTGCATCGGATGTGTGCCTTTCCATGGCAGTTTCCTCCTCAGTTGTCTCGGGATGACTACCACATGAGAAGGGATAACGCCACGCTGCCACGCTAATTCACCCGTATTGTTTAGGCCAACAGTTCTCCATTAGGAAGTGACTATTTTCAGCTCTTCATCCCTAGTATTTGTTGGGATCCTCACGCCTCCTTCCAGGACTTTGTCCTGACGCTGTAGACACACTAGTGTTTGCGGGTCCTGATCACTTACTAAGCCATTTACTCCAAATGTCCATGGTGGAGCATTTATCACTCTGAACTCTGAATCCAGCATCCTGAGTAGATTAGCAACGAACATGAACTGATCCGCTACTTGTCCGAGCATGGTTGTCTTGAACCGGTAAATGGCCTCCTGACGGTTGACCGGGTTCTCAAATGAGCCACCAGCGCCTTCTTCGCGACGGCCCATTCCATATTCGCCAGACCTCTTCGTGCTGCACCCAGCATCACCTCCGTCACGCCATTCACCAGCGTCCGCAGGGCAGCCAGCTTCCAACGGTCTGCTTCGACTCCGGCCACTTCAGCCACGTCCTCGAACTCTTCCAGGAACGCCCATCTTCATCTTCGAACGGTTGTGTCCGAGGTATCTTCAGCCATACGTTCGTCACGGCACCAAATGTTGCGACTGCAAGAGACGCTTGGTCTGCGAAGTCACTGGTTGTACGGAATTCTGTACAGATTATGCTAAAACATGAGACCACGAACGTGTACACTCATTTGCACGACTGACGTGTATCCACACACACACACACACTGGGCAACAATAAGTTATCTTTCGTCTTGGTGGCAAGTCCCCTGTTGCGCGTACACTCTATTTCAATAGTTGCTTCTGTTCTATCGTCTTTCTGGCGCTGACATTCGCACTTTAGTTCCTAACCTGTGAGTAGTATACTGCTCGCAAACGAGGGTGCCCACCATTAGACACCGTGACCTTTCCACTTTTTATTCACGATGGGTAATGTTACATACGAAACCTAATGCATTAGGCAGAATATGGATCTTGGGTTTGAATCCAAGAGCAGAATAGCTTTTGCTTTCGCCCAGGATCCCAAGCAGTCTTGAGATGCAGTGGTTGGTTGTTGGCAAAGCACTTCGGCGAACCTCAAACTAATTTTCACAGATCCAACGGTTAGGTATTAGCGGTTCCGAAGTTGTGTATCACGTTCAGCAGAACATGTTAGCAGTTGAAGCCGATCGGTCCATTCAGGACCAAACAGACTGCGCTCTGAGTGGTCAGAAAGATGTGTTTCTTTGAACTGTGCACCATCACGAGAAATAGCACAGCAGCATCTTTGAAGTTCAAATCACTGTGTAGCAGTAAGCTTCAGTGTGCCTCAGTTTGTTGTATATTTGATATGTGTATTTCTTGAATAAACAGAGTTACACGATTCGCCAGTACCTCATTGCCAACAATGTTTGAGAGGCTACAAAAGTAGTTCTTTAATTTTGTTTGATGCTTCGGAGCCTAATCCACATCGTCGCATCGGCTGCCTCTGTACTGTTGTTCGATCAGATTGCTGTGCTTATAATTAAACACTCTCTGGCACTCGGTAGCAGCCGTCTACAGACGCATGTTAAGACCTGATCCTACCTTGCTGATGATTTGGATCCTACTGTCCGTATCACTTGATGAACTGCAATCATGGATGAAAAGCAGGCGCTTGAAGTTATCATCTGTCTTGCTTTGAATCGTCCACACTTACGACTGACAATTCCGGCGTACGTGAAGAAATCAACACGTTCCTTCCTGATCCGTTCAGACAGTGTAAACAAACGTTGGGTAAAGATGATTGTTAAGCGAGGATCTGTTTCATACTTTTGACAGTAGTCTAGAGGAATCGATAGAAAAGTTGGAATAACTTCAGCGTCCTACTGGCTCAGATTCGCAAAAAAGCAGTCCAACTTTCTGAGTATCACTCGTAGTTATCTCTATTTTTGAAATATACCTTTGTATTTCTAGAACATAGCTTTAAAATGCACATCGGCGATCTGAACAAAATGCAAATCGGCACTCGAACATCCAACGAGGCCTACAAACAGCTGACCAGCGTTGGAAGAATGATCTTGAAGCTCAAACCTGTGCACCACCGTCTTAACCAGTTTTATCTGCGACTGCTACAACTGCTGCCGAAGACGTACAAGACAGAGAAGCATCCAAGCTTGTTCAAGTGTAATCCACACCGTGAATTATTCATTACTAACGTTAATGGATGTCAATTTGCTCCTAGTGGTTTGTGAGAATACACTGAGCAATGCGTCATCGAGAGCCCAAATGACGCTGAGCCAGAAGGTCGGGTTAATCTGACTAACATCCAAGTCAGAAAAGGGGATCAAAATAACTGGAATCTACACAATTTTACTGACATCACAACAACGAAGATGTTCTGTCATCTTGAGTGTGGACTAACCGGATACCCAAATTGTCCAACAGAAGAACTGTTCAAAATACGCCTACAAAAGCTACCCCTCAAAATGGCTAGTAGTTGACGAGAAGTTACCTCGGTACAACAATCGGGTATAGATGAAGGTGAAAGTGTATCAGGTAATATCACACAACCTTGTGCACAATAACGATTATAAAAAGAAGAAAATAGATACGTTCTGAATGAGTTCTGTGTGGTACGAAGTTATTCGAAACTGTTTACTGCACACAGCAAACAGGGGAATAGAAACAAACTCTCACAGATTTTCTGCAAACAAAACAAACATGCCTCAACGGATGCAACATTTTAAATCGTATCAGACATAAGACAACAACCGTACCGTACAACTATCAATTACTTCAGTATCAACAGTTCAGTTTGGAGTTTATTCATCCTAACAAGGATTACCGATGTCTTCCACCCGCACCACAATGATTTTCTCTTCCAGCTACTTATCTGAAACCAGAGCTATATTGGCCATGTAGTTTTACAATTTTGCTAGTGTGTATCCAAGGACCAGAACACAACCGTTGGTTATCAAGTGTGGAGAAATCTGCCTTAAAGATCAGCTTCCGAGACGGGTTTCCAACTACCCAATGAATGCTAGCCGATGCTGACCAATAAGACCATCCTCCCTTGTTTCAGCCACTAAAGATGGCAACAAACTATCGTAATGTAACCTTGCAGATTGTGATAAAAAAACATTACCTGAGAAATTCGACATCGACTTGAGGTAAAGAAGGCCACGTAGGTGTACTACATTAACAGATAATTAGCAAATGGTCAGTTATCATCCGCACAAAATTCCATTCGTAACTTAATTCATCATTGAAATGGTCATTAGGGATGCACGTTGGTAATGTAAGTTGGCTTTGAAGGAGCTAGAATCACAACAAAAATAACCAAAATTTGCAAGTTTTTACCCTGTTAATAATTGGATACGATCTATACTTTCAAGCTTAGTTTTTGCATTGGTGTAGGATATTCTGGTCACCCTCATTTTAAAAGAAGATGCACTGGACCTAAGCTTAGCCCTTGTTAGAGCTCATCACTGATGAATAGTCTCGCTCGTACACTAATCCGGAATTAGAATTCATGCCTTTAAGTATTTATGAGCCAAGTACGTTCACTACCGTTTAATCGGGCCTGTTTTAGCGGTGATCGAAACACCACATCCAAACGTTCACCAGTAATCAACAATGCGTATACAAAGATGTTCCTATCAAATCGATCGTTCATGAGCACTGCGTACGTCACTTGCTTGGCTCAAATAAGACATAGCAACTCTTTAGTTAACCTGAATTGCTAATTTTGTGGATGGACCTTCGTAGTCAAGTTGAAAGCAGAAGTATCACTACGGATATGTTGTTGTGGCCAAAAGTGTGACACCTCGGTGATATCCAGTGCAGGATCGATGTTGTCAGTTATCAACACGATCGCTTCACAAATACGTGGATCGGAGTTCAGCTTTCAATCATGATAGGCCTTTGCCCAACTGGTGATGAGTTGTAGTCGGTGAAACTTCATATCTAGCAAACTTTTCGTAAAGAACCGTCAGGAATATCCTAGATGAGTGTAAAAGCACGATTGTAAATGGGATTAATGTCCAACTTATAAAATCACGTTGATTTGGTCACAATATAATATATTTCGGCACACTATAATCTTACTATCTACTCAACCAATCGCCAAAATAGCATTGGTCCTGTGCCTGTTTGACAGCGTCAATCCACACGTCAAGTTTCTTGGGTGGGCCAGTCGATGGCTGAATGGACTCTTGCTTCTAACTGGGTAACCTCATCGGTATCCACTCGCTATAGACTTGGGATCAGGATTTGGCTATACGCACTGCTTCTGGCCTGTGCTGTTTGCAGCAAACGCTAGTATTGCAGTGACTGTTAAGGCACAACACTAATGGGGTTTGTTGACCGACAAGAAGCCTACGGGTTACATCAATTTTTTATAGGCACACTTTTGCACAAAACAAGTTTTAACGAAACCATGATACACTTGCTTGTAAGGTACGCTTTCAGAGAGCGTAGACAGAGTTTTGAAAGTAAGCCGTCACCAATTTTATCTGAAAATGTAAAGTGAGAACCGTGAATAATGGGACATCTCGAAATTGTCCCAACCAAATCAGATCATTTTCACAACACCCAGTACAAAACTGTTCAATGATGCACGCGAGACACATGAGGAAAGCTACTAAATGGGGTTTCACCAATCAGAGTAGAGTACTCTTACCGACGTGGATAAATTGCTATGAACAACGACACGTTCTTCAATCGAAAAGAAATGCCTGACGGGTAGTATTTGGTTAGGTTCATACCAGAATGGAATTGCAGACAAACAGTTATTAGTAGCTATCCTGCCGTCCCAAAGTACATTTGTCATTCAATTAGCTATCAGACTGGTCACTGTTAAAAAAGATTGCAGTTGAAATCCTCGTCTCTCTGTCCTTCTTAAGTATTGAGGTGATACAAGGATCAAGGTGCCCATAAAGTACAAACTCTGTACGCAAACATCAACAGACAATTACACTTTTCTGCAATCCAACCAAGGTGACGTGACTCAGAACACACCGGTAACCTGTGGTTGTAAACAAACGCAAACTTCAGAAGTCCGGGTTAAAAATGTCTGTTCACCTTAAGTAATGGCATACATTTTAGAAACTAAACCTCGAGGTTTTACATGTTTTGAAAACGTCAACCATCCGTTACGCATACAAACCTGGTCACAAGTTTTTCGGCTTGATTCTGTTATATTGTCCGTCATGCTCGCCAACCCAACTACTCGTTCATCTCACCGCGTCATATGCCATCCATTAAGTGGTCCGTAGAATCTACTGCCTAAGTGGTATTATTTATCAATTCACATCAGAATCCGCGAATACCACCGTTGAACAGTGAGACCGAATTTGTAGTCTCTGATCTCACGGCGCGTCTTAGTAACTCAAATGATCCACCGTATGAGGATGCTGCTTCTGTTCCTGGTTTTGATTAGTTTAGAGGTCTGCTTTTTTGCAGTTACGTTTCTCCTAAGCATTTGAATTACTTCAAGTCCCGTTCCTATGAAAATTAGGTGATTCCTTGTCATAATTTGGTCTTCTCGTGATTCGTTTAGCTCATAACAAATCCTCTTAAACATCGCTTCGTGACATTCGATTTTTAGCCTGGGATCACGATCTTCCTAGCTGTCTCTTGACCCATTTGTTACTGACCGTCGCTGGTGATCTAAATCTCATCATATCCAATTGCGTTTGGCTGTCCATTAAACCATAAGGGATAAGTACACAGTTGGTGGTTCAGTATAAGAATACATATTATTACAATCCGGATAGGATGAGGAAACAAAACAAAAATTTGGAGAACACCAGTGAGCGATAGACAAACAGTTTAGTGTTTATTTTCAGGCTGTTGTCCATCTAGTTACGTCTTGCAGGACGTCTTCGGCCTGCGAGTGTGCAACTCGTGACACATGGACATATCTTACAACAGGTTTTTACCTAGATAGCAGAATTCCGTGCGGCCATCAACAATGTCTTCAGTAGTGCATAGTTCCGGTATGGGAACAACACTTTCAGCCACAGAAGGCTGGAAGTAATCAACAACGATAATGACATTCGACCCAAATTTGGATGCCGTGGTCAGTTGCTGATGTTCAACGTCACGGTGTGTGAATATTGCATTATCGTCTGCAAACAATACCATGCGCGTCCTCGAAGTAAGTAGCCGAACTGATTCGTCAAAACGTCGTAAATTTGGCAAACGACCACTCGTGCAATATTCAACTCCCAAATCGTCCACACGATTGCACCCTGGTCTTCGTATCCACAAATAACGTTATAATTAAATTGACATTCAAACTGATCAAGCATCATCCACAATATTTTACGAGTCACGGAATCAATCACCCTGGTGAAATCCAAACGCAGAGCGTGAGGCGGCTGGTTTTCTTCATTACACTTCTCCAGGGTCTGTCGAGCAGCCAACACCATATCCAGCTTACTGTGATTAATTCGAGATCGACAGTACTCCTCAGAAGCACCGGCTTCAAAAATTTCTACACTGGGTCGGATTCTTGTCGGCACATTTCCAGCGCAGCACAGCAGTTTGACGCGCCGATAGCTGAGGCTGCTTTGCTTGCTACCCTTGTATGTAAACAGAGGTACGATCAGATCAACCTCGAACACTCGAGAGACTGAATCCTACACCCAGACAGAATGGAGCGAAGCACGCTGTAAAACTAAGCCGCTATTCCTCAAACGTTACCTTGGCAACCCATCCTAATTCGTTGCCCTCACATTCCGCAGTTGGCCAAGAGCTTGTTTAACTTCTGCTAAATACTAAGCGGCAACAAGTAGTAGTTTACCAGTGTGCCTGCACCAGACACTTCTTTGCGTTCTAAGCTTGAGTGCGCGAAAAGCCAGAGATCTCTTCAGTAAGTACTTTATTGGACTGGACAGGAGGGTCAAAAATGGTCTTAGGCACACCCTAGGAATCCTTGTGTTTTCAGCGGTCGACGTAGCCTTGTATCAATCCACCCTATCTCTTCAACCAGTTGTCCTTGATTCTGCGAACCGATTTGGTGATTTGGCGTAGAGCATTCCGGAATGTGCCTCTTTGCCCTCATTACTTGGGCCGAATGCGAAACTAACAAACGCCGCATTTCTCTCTCGTACTAAGTTAGAGACAACGGCACTGTTGTCGTCCAACCACTCCGGCTGTTTTTTTGTGCCAGATACCGATTGTCCCGATGGTTTATGTCATGATCTGCCCAATGGGAGTTTACAGTGTACCCTCGAGGATAGTGGGTACAGCAGCGCCTTTCTGACGAGGAGCAACCGCATGCTGAAATGCCGTCGTCTTCTGTGGGTTCTACAATCGTTCGATACCCAGCTTATGCAGCTGTTCGGATAACAGGCTTGCAGGCATGAATAAAGAATTCGGTCCTAACCAGCCTATAACCCGTGTTACATTCAGCCCGCGTATCTCTCGCACGATACGCACCTCGCGGAAGTCGCACGATCACGTACCGCTTCGTGGGTGAGTCCAGGTAGTTATATCACTCACATCCAGCTGAAATCACGTGTTTGTGACGGCTAACTTATAAATAGCACGTTCTCGTTCACCGAAGTAATGTCGTAGGGCTCGAGGAAACTCGGTCAGGTTACCCAGTCACACCCAACTCGCACGCTAGCACACTCGGAACAAACAGCCGGTCAACGATCAGTGCCACCCGGATTCTGGCGGATAGCTGATAGAGGAAGTGGCTTTTCTGTCGTCGGTGTGGAAAATAGATCACAGACGCTATGAAACTTGGCAAACTTATCTCGATCGAGTTGCAGACGCATGAACATGAGCCGAGGGCTGATTCCGTCCGGTTCGTCTACTACCAAAGCGTTGCTGCAGTCGGCTGTCGAGAAAGATATCGTACTCCCGGGCACTTTCTGTCGAATAATCTATTCACCAGGAAGTGCACTCATCACGTACTGTCAGGAGCTTACTCAAGGCTTACTCAAGGCGGTTAAATTGATACCACATAGGCTCAGATTTTTGGTGGTCTGTGCGTTGCGGCGTTTTGGCCGTACGAAGCTTCGCCGACCCTGTAGTTTACACACATCCCATGTCCGGATGGACAGTGCCTTGAGTCTTCGGTTTCCGAATTCCTTGTGAGTGATTTCCTCTCTAGGATTCATGGTATATCAGTAATCGGGGGTGTTTTAGCAGTAGCATATTTTCCCCTATTGACCACGTCGGGAGCAGCAGATAGGGTGAACTAGTTTGTTCTATACGACAGCTTTCGCAGGATCACAGTTGCATAATGTTCTATTGTCACGGTCCAAATGGGCTTGGAACACGGCCAGGACGCTCAGGCCCATGGTGGATGCACAAACACACACTGTTCCGCACTTCAGATTAACTAATCAGCGAGCGTTGATGAAGTATGGCACTTTGCCGCGTGTATGTATGATGTGAGCACAAAAGTGTGAATAGTTCCCAGCGCTCGATAAGCCTGACTGATTCTGCTCATGGCGACAACAGTTGCATGGTCATCTGAACAGCTAGCAAGGTCAGGTTGTACGCGTTGAAGCGAAGGTCAGGCTCTATGTTAGCTGTCAGTCTGAACTGAGGAGAGTTAGTTGAGTAAAAGTGATAAGTAAAATGCGGTGGTGACTGACTCACAAGCTAACGGGAAAGAAAAAAAATGGTATGAAATACTGCGTACATAGACTGCTTATCTAAACAAAGTTTACGCCATATCAATCTCTCTTTGGCAAATGATGCTGATCAGATTAATAGTCTGACGATTGGGTGTTCTCTTCCAGCAGAATGACACTTTTTTCTTTCAACCACAAACCAGCTAACCGTATCACACAGTTTCAGAGGACGAACGAAGTGGGCACTGGGGACAGTGTACGTTTTGATTGAGCATCACTAGGAGCTGTAAGACACCAGCTGACATTTTTTCACCAACAATAAGTCTTTCGGAGTTGTTAATCTATAAGAGATACATTTGCGAAAAACGTGAACTCCAACGGATTCGAACCATAGAAAGAAACACAACGTCTAAAATAAAGAAGTGCTCTGCCAAGTAAGCTGCGAAATCAGGTCGGGAGGTAACAAATCCAAGCTTGAATAAATTACCCAAGTTGAGCTACTATCCATACTCACCAGCACGCTGTATTCCGTTCCGTGAATTGACCACGTATTTCTGATTCAGAAGGTCATAGAGCGCTTCGGTCAATTGGGCAAGATCTGCAAAAATCAGCATAACGGATTTCCCCCCGGCAAACGGTTTAGAGGGTTATGCATTAAACGATGACGTATTGAGATTGAAAACAATCTACTAGGGTTGTTTTGCCTTAAAAAATTGCCAACTAACGGAGATTTCTATAGTTCAAACGCGCAACAATGTTAACTAGTACAATCGGTTGAATTTCTATGCGTTTTTAATACAACAGGAAACTGTGTTTTCACATCCAAGATTCCGATTTGAACAACATAGATTCAGAGTTACGTGAACCGTCTGGCGAGTGCGACGCGGAATGGAGGTACATGCAAACGTTCTGACCGCGGGTATCACTTTCGTTCCACAACTCTTGCATTGGAGTTCAACAAACAATTTATTTAGTTCATCAGAGCAGAAAGAAGACATATATTGCGATATGTTAACATTACATTTACTCTCATCAGTCGCAAACATAAAACATGCCAGTCATATACAGCAAATATTTAACGACACACAGGGACTAGACACACATACAAGCACACCAGTTATTATGTAATCATGACCACGGCAACCCGACCGGTTGTTTCAACCACTTCTGTGGACATAACGTCGGCTGGTAAGTTCGAATGAGAATCGCTTCGCAGAAGGCTAGTAACTTCGGATTTCGGTTGCGCAACAGTATCTTGAATGAGTTAACCGGGTCAACTTGATGTGTTGTTGTCATGATATGTTTAGCAATCGATGACGTTGGATTTCGAGTAGTCAATGCGTCAAGTTGGGACTGGTGCGTCATCTGATGTTTCAACCACTTCGGGATGTGTTCAGCGACCCGCTGTGATAGATGTCGGTCTGTTCTGCCTATGTAAACGTCACTGCAACTTCAAGTGAACTGGTACACAACATGGGAGACAGAACAGTTTGACAAACTACTTTTGCGTTTTCAGAGAGAGGTGAACCTTACTAACAAATGGATACCCCGACAAATTCGTTGATGCACATAATACGGTGAAGAAGAGCACTGAGCCTGTACTGACGGCTCAAAAGAAGGATGTTGGCCTATTCTTGCCATTCAAGGGTGATCACCTATCCAACGACATAAAGCACAAGTTAAAAACTGCTCTGGCTCGAACGTATGCGGCTGCGCAATTGCGCTTATTTCATACCATTAGTGGACCAGTTCTCCGCAACTGCAAAAGTAGTTTGTCAAACTGTTCTGTCTCCCATGTTGTGTACCAGTTCACTTGAAGTTGCAGTGACGTTTACATAGGCAGAACAGACCGACATCTATCACAGCGGGTCGCTGAACACATCCCGAAGTGGTTGAAACATCAGATGACGCACCAGTCCCAACTTGACGCATTGACTACTCGAAATCCAACGTCATCGATTGCTAAACATATCATGACAACAACACATCAAGTTGACCCGGTTAACTCATTCAAGATACTGTTGCGCAACCGAAATCCGAAGTTACTAGCCTTCTGCGAAGCGATTCTCATTCGAACTTACCAGCCGACGTTATGTCCACAGAAGTGGTTGAAACAACCGGTCGGGTTGCCGTGGTCATGATTACATAATAACTGGTGTGCTTGTATGTGTGTCTAGTCCCTGTGTGTCGTTAAATATTTGCTGTATATGACTGGCATGTTTTATGTTTGCGACTGATGAGAGCAAATGAAATGTTAACATATCGCAATATATGTCTTCTTTCTGCTCTGATGAAGTGATTAAAGGGAACTCAGTATTTCAAATTTATTTAGTAACAACAAATAACAGGCCGCTTGGTGATGTAAAGTTCGCTACCTAGACTGAACACTGATATGTCTTAAGTACATGTGTATACGTATATATATATATATTTTTTTTTTCTACAACCGTTATAATGATACAGAATGAGGACTAGTGTACTGATACAATGGCGTTTCTCATGCAGTTCCGTAGTAACCGCTCTGTACTATGGATTGGTGATCAAAAACACGCTTTCACAGAACAACGTCCAAACTTTCAAGGTTGTGTACAGATCTATTACAAACGCAGCCTAGTAAGAATTCTGCTTTATCGAACTGGGCGAGTCCGGTCGAGAGAACTATTGACCCGCAATATGGCTATCGAGTACCACACAGAAAAATGGCTTCTGTTAACAAATTCGGCGAACAAAAATCAACTATCCACAATTATTCACAAAAGCAGTTCCTATTTTCGTTTGCTTTACAACGTGAACGGCATTACCATTCTTTTGAAAACTCATCTCACTGCAACTGTGAGACGCACGGCCTACGCAGCCCAAATAGTCTTGCCGCTCCAAACCACCCAAATCCACCGCTGAAAATACCGCTACTGATCAATGCAAAACCTTACGTAATCTGCCCATTTTAGTGTGAGTGCCAGACTACTTACATAGGTGAAGGGGATCGTAATTAGGCAGATTTGTCGAAGAAAACCTCACGGTTTAGATCCGTAAAACGATCATGGATACCACAGTGTCTTAATCTAGTCAAAACGTACACTTCATAAAGAACCGATATCAGCGATTGCTCGACATTCGTTGGCATGCTGACCCCAGTTAAACTCGAAGAAACCCTTTCGGATACGTTACGCAACAAAACGCCGGAGGTCCTTTGGTTCACTAGGGAGGTAGCAATTAATCTGTGGAAACCACCCCTCCGCACAGAAGAGACTTGTTCATTAGGACTAGGTTACTCCGGTAACTGCTACGAGCCGTTGCGCCTGTCTGCTTATTTTGCTGTTCTGTTTCATAATCCTCATCGTGGTTTGCTGCATAAAGCCGGAGACCGTGGGAATGCCTGATGAGTTGGACCGGTCTGTGTTCAGAAAATGCATTGCACTGTAAATGGTTCCTGACTTCCCTGTTCAAACTTGCTACAGTAAAAGTTAACTTGAGGATGAATTGAGGGAGAATTGTATACAAGCACAGATGACATTTACATCAAGCCGCATCAGCAGACATGCTGACAGTTCCCAACAGCAGGTACTTTTAAAGTAACCTGTCAGACCTGTAGCTGAGCCACAGCAACACTGCGGGTCGACAATCATAATGCGTTTGACCTCGTGTCACCTAATCGCCCTAATTGAACCATCCACCAATCAGAGCAGATAGTCTGATGCGTGGCCGTCTGTTTTGACTCAGAGGGCAGCCTGAGGTAAATAACAAGGACAAGCTGATTTGAGACGTTCTGAGCATTTGTCTGAACCGGTTGATCGATGTCAAGTTGAAACCTATTAGGTACGCTTGGGGAGGGGTATGTTACATTTGTACCGGTAAATTATTAAGATTCGTTGTTCACTTACCGATTGGTCTAGACCGGCCTTAAGACACTACTCTGTATAATATTGGTGCGTTTTTTTGGTCTACAAACCACAGGTTTACTGTTGCCTCATTCGCGCTATAGACTTATCCCTAATTGGGCACACATCCACAAATTATCACTTCGGTCAGTTCCATCAATGTTCTCTCCAGCGCGAACTGTTGTGTGAATGTTTAATTGTAACTGGGGACGGATGATACAGAGGTCGAACGTTTACTCTTACGTGTATATTCCTGAAGACGAAAACCAATATTTAATGAAGCTCTCTTTCACAGCTCTTGCTTCTCAACTCCACCGAGCACCCAGTTGTACAATCTGTTCTCGTTGGTGACCAATGTAAGAGAAAGCAAATTTGGCTCAAGAATCCTCGAAAGTTTAGAGTGCTGGACACCTTCACAGAGCTTGTTTGTGCACCTCCACAATCCTTTAGCGGCCATTCTCAGAAGAATATTCTGGCTTATGTGTCCTCAGGCTTCATTGATTTAAGTTAACACAATTGAGTGAAAAGCACCCCAAGGTCTCCAGTCCAGTACGCTTTTAGCAATCCTTTTAAGCAGGTTGGTGACGGATGTGTTGCCCTTTCGTAGCCCACATCATCCCATTACGTCGTGATGTGTTTTCACTGCAGACATGATACAAGGTCAACCAGTAGAACTCGGTTTATACTTCCTTTCTATGATCATAGGTAATCACTAGTGCACTCAGTAAGTGAACTTGTGCATGCTACGTTGAGACTTGGCCACCACGCCTGTACGACAGCACAGAGAATAAAGGTACATTCATCGCTAATCATCCGAGGCATCAGGTTCGACTCGCAACTCCTCTGTGTCCAAAATCTTACTATCATCAAGTTTGCTGGACACCTTCACAGAGCTTGTTTGTGCACCTCCACAATCCTTTAGCGGCCATTCTCAGAAGAATATTCTGGCTTATGTGTCCTCAGGCTTCATTGATTTAAGTTAACACAATTGAGTGAAAAGCACCCCAAGGTCTCCAGTCCAGTACGCTTTTAGCAATCCTTTTAAGCAGGTTGGTGACGGATGTGTTGCCCTTTCGTAGCCCACATCATCCCATTACGTCGTGATGTGTTTTCACTGCAGACATGATACAAGGTCAACCAGTAGAACTCGGTTTATACTTCCTTTCTATGATCATAGGTAATCACTAGTGCACTCAGTAAGTGAACTTGTGCATGCTACGTTGAGACTTGGCCACCACGCCTGTACGACAGCACAGAGAATAAAGGTACATTCATCGCTAATCATCCGAGGCATCAGGTTCGACTCGCAACTCCTCTGTGTCCAAAATCTTACTATCATCAAGTTAGCTAGTGACACATCATGTCATAAACTAAGAGGATGCATACCAGAGCCTACGGCACCGGCTGGCGTTCACGTAGATGTACGCACATGCATATGTATATGCGTGTATGATATCAGTGGAACTACACGTGGTGTAACGTCAGTCAATTATGGTGGCGTCGGCGTGCAGATGTCCATTGGTTTTGAATAAAATGGAAAGCCAGTTCGGCTACGAATGCTACCACGCCTTGATAGAAAAGCTGCGAGATGGGCGGAGCGTTTCAACGATAACTTCGCACAATACAATTGTCTTTCTAGGTCACTGCATTTATATACAGCCAAGCGTCCGTTGAAATGAAATGAAGGACATTTTGATCCTCTTAGCGTTGTCTGGGAACCAATCAAGTAGAGGGAGGGCAGTCCGAATCAGACTACTGAAGCACTTGAAGTAGGGCATAACTTTACAGAAAAAAGTCACGAGTGTGCGAGCAGTGCACACATCCGCACTTAACTATGCCACAAACATTCTCGGGTAACTACTCTGTCTTAAAAGCCTTGTCGGATAAGCAAATGAAACAATAAACAAGTCTACCGAAAATGAGCGTCTCTAATTTGGCAATCTGTTGTTTGCTTTGACACTATTACAGCAGTGCCGGTAATCAAAATGACAGTGAGTATTTTCTCCTTCTCTGAGTTCAGTCGGAGCCGGCAAAGAAAAACCGTGAGAAATTCGTACACCAGGACAACCCCCATATCACATGCCAAGGCCTAAACTCCTCAACATGTTGTGATCTCACTAATTTGCATGAGGTGGGGTACTCTATGCAACCCGACCTCAGTCCAGTGATAGTCGGATACTGCTTTACCTAACCTGGAAGGTTCCATCTGTTACCTGAACTCAGGCTAACGATGCTTGCTGTTTGTCGCTGATGTGCTGATTGTGTCCAGTGGCTGAATTTGTGCGTTCTCGTTGACGACGGTGCGGATGACATTTCATCTGGGAACCTCACGATTAAAAAAGCAGCTGCCACTACTGAACTTTTAACACATACATAAAATCGACTAAGAATTCGTGACCTTAGAACCACATATAAAAATCCTATACCAAACGGTTGACGATTACTTATAAGTCGTTGTTAACTTGTCAAAATTTAATAGATGTCTGCTCTAGGCATCCACTGATAAACAGAACAAATGCTCAGGAAGATAAGATAAATTACAATTGGACTGCAATTTTCTATATTTTAATTTGCAGGCAGGTTGCCCCAATCGCAATTTTACACATATAATGGGTTCTCACCTTTAGGATATACTTCGAGAACGTTTTCAAGCAACCAAATTTTCCCGTTATTTTCTTGTTCAGCTGAAGAAGATGAAAGTGTGGTTACATTAATCAAATATTATATGTACTATTTCACAATGAAATTATCTGCTTGAAAAGGACGAGCCAACATAAAATCACATCTCTGGTTGTTTGTATCAGACATGCATTTTATCTACGTTTCCTCAGTTCTCGGTCCTTCAGGCTTATTCAGAAAGCGCTCCATGCTCACTTCTAACAAGTCAGAATATGTCTGCGACCAGACACTGCCACAAGTTCATTGGCTGGAGAGTAGTCACTTGAGTTCATGTTTAATGCGGGTTCTGTCACTACCATTCGTCAGTAAATATTCTGACTAGATCCCAACCCTGGATTTGTTCCGGTGTTGAATTTGGCTTCTCTCAACATCCGAAAGCCGGAGATTATACCCAACAACTTCTTAGTGGCAATCACCGTATTTATCGACAATAGTTTTCACTTTCGGCTTTACGTGTTCAGGGATAACCTAAAGTTGATTATTTCTTACAGCGGGTTAGGCCGTGCATAACACCAACGACCTAGATGAAACGATAATTCTACATATGATTTGAATACTAGTGTTACTAGAAAAAATCCAACTGCGAAAAATTAAGGAATTAGTCGGATTCCGACCAGTGACAGAAACAGCATGTCCAAACGCAGCAAACGCTCTGTCATCTGAACCACGAATCCACTCCAGGAGGTCAGAAATTTCACGTGTGAATTCGTTTTCTCCAAAATCCAGTCTTGTAGAATCTAACAAACGATCCAGGAAACTGAGAACCCATGCTGGACTTCTTCAACAGTTTACGAAGAAATACACCAATGCCACTGTTGAGCAATGAGGCTACATTACGGATAAGCATTATTCAGTCAGTATAGCGTTGCTGCCTTTGGATATACCGTTTGTCATACACCTTTGGTCTGCCACTCATTTTATCAGCAAGGTTGTACTTTACCCACGCTTTTCACTCGTTTACCACCAATATGAATATCGAAAGTGTTTAAATGTTATTACTCTATTCAAAATTTTTCGTTTGTCAGCTAGTCGTGAATATACTGACCGTTTGCATGTTTAGCTACGCGGCAACAACTAACAACCTTAAATGTATCTGTGTGTACCTTAGGTTCAGAGTTTTTCTCACAGGGAAGAACACTACACCGGACTGTGCTGTGGAGTTGAGTGAGTGAAACGAAGCCATCATCTGGCAGCTAGTGGCAAACAACCTAAGTATGCCCGCAACCGTCGTACACAACGGGATTCTGCTCGTGCTGTTCACGTTCACTTCGACCAGTCAAATGTTCCATGTTGTGTTGTCCTTCAAGCTGAGATTAAAAACATCATTTGGAACTTGACTCATTGTTTTGAAAAGCACATGCTTACATTGATCCATCATGCATCGGTTGTCCAGTACGATTCCCTCCGTTGAAATTAGTTATACTTTTCATTCTGTTGAATGACAATAACTGTGATCCCCCATTGATGCTTGACTCGGTGGATCGTTGTGCTTTCGGCAATTCACCATAGGTTGTCTCCGTCTGGTTCGACTAATTGGTTCAGTAATTATCATGAGTGAATTCATTTGCTTCTAGACGCAATGTATCCAAATTGTGCTCAAACGAACAGGCTGTGCGGAACGTTCATCAGCCTGTGCTACAAACTAACTTACACAGATCAAGTTAAATGGGATGGCTCGATGGAAACTGGGCAAAACTCGCACCTATTGTGAGTACTGATGTGTTCCCCATGGGCTGCGTGGTTACTGCAGAACAAGGTTACTGTCACAGTGATAGACCTATCAGACAAACACTGTTCGATCCCCTCTGGTTCTGTATGAGGAAGTGGTGTGCACAAATTTGAGCGCAAGCCGAGTGGATGATTGTGTGAAGACCGTGAACAGAACACGACCGAACAATTAAAATACGGAGTGATAAACTTTATTTCTAAGATGTTTACTGGTTTCCCCCGTTTCACGGCCGTGTTTATCTTCGGTCTATCACTAACGAGATCGTGATTACAATGTGGCCTACTTATCAATAATTGGTTTCACTCTACTAAACAGTCCAGCTGACTTTAGTTGGATTTTACGCGTGGAGTTATATGACTGTTCAACATCACCATTCCAGGTGATCCAGGTTGGAATTGAGAGTGTTGATGGGCATCAATACTTCGATCTCATACCTCTTCTCTAACAACATTATGCAGCGAGGTCGGTAACAGATGTGACAACATTATTTCAAGATGTTTGAGAAAGTGTAGATTACCACGTGATCGATGAATCTGAGAATCCTGATTTGGAGTACCTTTTCGGATGATAAGCCACCCCACATGATACAGGTAGGTGGCATTGACCTGAAATGAGCCTAGCAATAAATTACAACGTGTATGTTATAACTTTTATTAGAAACAGCCCGATTGAGACCGCTGGCAGGCGCCCTACTTGATTTACACTATCTTGATGGATTTTGATTCTGCTGAGAAGACAGTATTACGAGTAACGAGCGTAGATGCTACTTTGTTACTCCTCTTCAACTGTGGAGCCTGTTATCGCTAAAACTTTGAGTGCATGACACCTATATATAACGTACTGCACTCTGCGATGTAGTGGATAAATATGAACTGTTAGTGGGAATGCGAACAGATGTACTGATTGTATCGATCGTCGTTTGCTCCAGATAGTACGCATGAAACGATAGGGTCATGTGAGGGACACTAGCATTTGTCGGAGCGTAGTTCCAACTAATTCAGGTACAAGCTCATTAGGTTAAATCGGAGAACGGTTGTCTGGTCACGTGCTTCCTATGAGAGCTCAACGTTTACTGCACTGAATATAAGTTACGGTGACCATCGACTGCTGAACAACATCACAAGCTAACCATGTGGAATGGTCGTCACGAGATAGGAAAACCTGTCAGTCCTGTTGAGGCGCGTTAGCTACCTCGGTCACAACTTCGTGCTCGTCGAAATCACGAACCGGCAATATCACGTGATATGAAAACCTACTGAAAGCAGTGAAGTGCCCCAGCATGCACATTTTCTAGCTTTGCTCTTCACATTTGATCTATTCAGTTCGGATTTTCGTTTTCTTTTCGTAAACATTTTCTTTTAATGTTGTAGATCCTAACTCATTTGCGAGTTAAATTATGTCACTCACTCCAGACTCGGTGGAGTACTTAGGTCACTGTGATGTTAGGTGTACTAATTAGAACTGTGCAGAGACTCGGTCTACCTCAACCGCTTAGATAGTGTTATAATTCTCATAAGATACTCTCAGTTAATGATTGAAATTTATCGAGAGCACACGACCGGTCTCGTAGTTGTTGCTACTCACCACTTATGCATACCCCAACTGTAAAAGTTGTCTTATTTTCGCTAACAAATGACACCTCACTTTTGCCCAGTGATTTTGTTACCAAAGCGGTGCACTGATCTCTATCATCCAAGTTAGACTGTTTCAGCTAATGCCTGAGCATATCATTAACTGTGATAGTCGGCATCAACTCCATTTAGTAACAATGTGACGGGCCTAGTTCATGCGCTAGCCGGGTTGTAGCACAGTTCGAATGTGACTCACCCCTTGTTATTTTAAGCGCATGCAAATGTTCTGCATCTAAAATAAAAAAAAACCACATTTATCAAACAGCAATGGTGTTACATACACAACCCGTGTACTATAAAAACGACTGTGTGTCCCTATCTATCTATAGATGCAAAAGCGATTACTAACCGATTCAACAAACAACACCTGTATCTTAACAACACATAAAGGAATCATTATGCTCCAACTAAACTTGTGCATCCGATCGAGTGTAAATTTACGGGGTAGTGGTTCTATTGAGTGTATGTGAAATGTTATTTACTGCATACAGTGGTTTGATTGGTTACACGAATGGCGGTTCGTTTTCCACCAAATAAAGCTCTTCCATCCGAAAATGTTTAAAAATGATCATTTCCTAGACGTTATTTTATATCGTTCACTGTGTCGGACAGCAGCCGCGCACAACTTGGTTTGAACGAGCTCACCGTGCTGGAACCAGATCACACTCCTGAAACGCACTGGTGTGTCCCCAGTGATGGCGGTTTGAAGACCGTCTGAATATTCCATACAGTAAATATTCCGTCTCCATCTAGTTAACGCGTATCTGTGAGTAATGATTAAATGCGTCGCGCGCCAACCCATTTACTGCGTAGTCTACCACCACACACGAACCCAAACCCTACCTTATTGGGATAGTAATCTGCATTATCGTTTGTCAGTTTGCTTTCATAGGTTCATAGACCGTTGGAGTAGACAGAAGGATCTTTGTTTGCAAGTTCCTGTCTTTTTGTTAGTCGGTAAAAAAATTGTGTTGCACGGTTTGTGGGTAAAAGGAAAATGTGAACGCAACTAAATACGAGATAAATTCAATGAAGGTGTTGGCTGTAATTCCATTTCAGGAACGAACACTGAAGCAACATTCACTCGGACATGTGCAGCAGGTGATCTGTGTGACTAAGCTAGTGTAGTGGTTAGGAGCGCTGTAGTGCCGGCTGCCTCTCACATATGCGCTGATCGAATAATGTTCTCAAAGTCTCAACTGACTTATGTGTGATCACAGAGCGGACGCCACCCCTTAAGTATACGAATCCGACAATTATCACTGGAGATGTGTTGTTCGACTGACAGTTCCATATTATAATACTCAGCAATGAAAAGAAAAGTGATTACTGGTATGTAAACCATGAACTGACAAGAAATGATGAACATGTTATCCGTGGTTTTGCTCGCACAAAGGCGATCTACGCACGTATGATGACAGCACACTTTGCAGAACAGTCTGGGAGATCGCATTGCATTCCGAGCTTAGGACCACCTTGAGTTTCTCCAGTGGGTAGCATTTGAAGAACCCAGTGCATCATGACATCACAATCAGATCACAGCCCCCATTATTCCGAACAGATACCGCGCCAATTAAGTATTTAATGACTTCCGTTCTTCGTTATTCCCATCTCATAGTCAGTACTAGTCAGCTTGGTTAACAGACGGAAAACAGGCACCAAAATCTGTCGGATAAGTTCAAGTTTTTCAACTCTACATTTCGGTTTGATATCACTGTTTAAGTGAACCTCCGCGTGACCACTCAGCCCACAACGTTTG
Source organism: Paragonimus westermani (assembly GCA_008508345.1). Classification (NCBI taxonomy): domain Eukaryota; kingdom Metazoa; phylum Platyhelminthes; class Trematoda; order Plagiorchiida; family Troglotrematidae; genus Paragonimus; species Paragonimus westermani. The sequence goes on along the minus strand of QNGE01001321.1, from coordinate 148,493 downwards.
TGTTCGAAGTGGGGCTAATGGAAGTGAAAAACTGACTTGTGACCAAAACGTACGCTAGTTAAATCGGACCTCCTTAAGAAGAGTGGCACTGTGATCACCGATTTGTGGTGAGATTTCTCGTTAACAAGAAGTGAACAGCACTCAGAACCAATCGCAGATCCTGCTTTTCTATAAACATTTCAGATGGACTCTTTCGAAGACAAGCACCACACTTGAGTTTCACCCTTGTTAGAGGTTGTCAATAGCGATTTTTGATGAAAGTCTCAAGCTCAACACAAGCAGTCGTGCTCTGATATGACATCTTCTGTATAAAATGACTGAACTAATGAGAGAAGCCTCCGCTGCCATGTCTCTTAGCCGAGCGTCAACCAACATAGATGAGTAAACTGACAGTTTAGTCAGCCTGCTTCCATTGTGAACGCTGCTTTGGCTATCACGTTCTGTTTGCTCCTGTTTTCACATCAAACACATACTTGCTTCACGTGGTCATTAGATAAACAAACCTGCCTTGATGTTGTTTATTGAAAATAGCGACGCTTTTCTAACTGATCTGGTTACACTCCACCTTTGAGACCTAGTTACCAAGTGTAAGCAGAAACCATCTGCGTCACTTTTGAATAAAGCATCACAAGTTGTTTAGGTAAGCTGACTGGCCACCTAAACCGCCGAATGAGCAAGCTCTACCGATTAGCGTTAAGAAGTTTAGTGCAGTGACCCCAATTTGATGATATCATTGTCTTCCCTTTCGAATGGACGCAGATTATTTTTCTCAGTCGCCTAAACACACGTTCCGCAAACACCCGACTCGTATGTCATTCAACTATGGACGTTGCATCAATAGCTGTAGTCTTTTCCGAAAAAACTGCTCCGCATTCATATGAGGAATACGTGGGTTTGTACGAATTACAGCAACAGGCATATTAGGAACCAGCAACGGAAGTTGAAGTGAGCTGCACTACAAACCAAAGAAACCATGACAAAAATATTGTACCTTCATGTTAAAATTGAGGGTACTGTCGAGTAGTTTAGGCAGTTTGGTTAACTTCCAAAGGTAGTCACGTACGAAACACACAAGGTTTGGTAATAAACTGTTCAAGAGGAAAGTCATTTTCTTAGAATTTAATATTGGTGTTAGTGCTGGATCACTGCTCTGCTCAGAAAGTGGTTTCTTGTTGCACATGGTGGATCCTACTAATCAAGACGGTAATCAGGGCGCAATCGCATCTAGATATTTGCTTATCGCTCCCTTCCTTTGGTTAAATTAGTTGCTCCGTGTTCGGGCGCACGCTACACTGTTGATAAGTATTTTGAAACAGTGGATTCGATGGGAATTGAGTCGTGCATATTTTCAGTGAATAGACCACAGGGAACTAAACGTCATGGAAATCGGAGGTTGTTGGAACACAATAATCAAAATATGTGGGAAGTTCAACTTACAAGTGCCAATTAAGCCGCAGACTTGTTTACCCAGTTCTTCATCATCGGACATCAATTTTTCGTTGAAATTATATTTCAAGAAGAAAAAAACCAAAAACACACGTTTTACTGAGTCTAATTATCAATTCCTCTATCAAAAGTTTATGCTGAGTTTTATTATATGGTCGACCAGTCTAACGTCCCAATTGGCCTAGTCGTGTTCACAGAAAAACTCCTGGCTCCTAGAAACTGCCAGTCGCAATACTTCTGGGACTTTTCAAAGGAGAAATTAAATGGGGGTGCGTGTAAATGGGATTTAGTAATTCGAGGATTTGTAGTGTTTGTCTGTTGGCGAACACTCGATTATATTTTACCGCCTTTATGTAACACCTTCATTTTCATGCCACTAAACTCATTTTTCTCATATGCTGTTTTGGGAGAGACTGACTCATGAAAAGCCTGAGCTTCGACTGGATTTGAACCAGTGACGGAAACGGTGTGCTTAAACGCGGCAAGCGCTCTGAGCTACGAAGCTACGCTGGGAGCTCTGAGATCTCACATTTGGAACTAGTCACCTATCCGTCTATCTGTCACAAACAGAATCTAGGAAATCATCTAGGGGCTCACTTGCCCCAACAGGGTTTCCTTAACACTTCACGCTGGAATTTATCAACACCAGTGTAGAATGTTGACCTTGTGCTACTAATACGTAATTTGTCAAGCTAAAGAATTTGGACACCAAATGTACAAAATCCGAGCTTCGACTAGAGTCGAACCAGCGATGGAAACAGCACGCTGCCAACTATTCGTAAACTGAATTACAGGACTTGTCTTCACCTATCGGAAGAAATACGTCAAAGAAGCCGCAGTGATAGCTATTAATAGTCGCTTACTTGTTCGAATTTTGCAAATGAAATCGATGACTTCTTGCTTCATTTCGGGCAACTTGTCTGTATGTCCTTTGTGGGCGTGTTCATCTGCTGTCGGAACCAGAATAGAAGAGAATAAAACTTAAAAAATTCCAAAGACTTTTTTTCAGGTATTCGTTATTACATTTATACGAGTGCTTGGCCTGCTCAATGACAATCTAACACCACTTGAAAGACAAAGACCGTCGGACATGAGAATATTCTCTGACAGGCGCACAGTTCGATCTGTCTTGCATTCATGATTCCTCTAAAATTTTGCTTTTGAACTATGTGTATGCAATTTGCCATCTAATTTGATAGAGTAAATCCCTAAAGTACGTGGGTAAAATCAATTGGCAATGGTTAGCCGGCTCCTACCTGACAAGAATGTTCACGGTCTACACTCGCACAGTAGCACCAAGTTCTGGAGAAAAACAGACATTCTCTCAAATAATACGTAGTTAGTTGTTGCTAGACTGAGTAAGTTAGTCAAGTCTATCAACAAAGGTTTGAAAACCGGTTATTTTTGCTAAAATCGAAAGTGGTATGGATGCAAACATTCTCATCAGTAACAGAGCATTATCCTCCCGTTCGGAAACCATTGTGGTTATAGTACAGCTAGCCGCCTGAATTTTTCATCCGGAGGGGAAGTATTTACCATCTATTACGGCTTTGCATCAATCACAAACTTCGCATGCTTCTCCGGTACCGCGCAACAGCCAATGCATAGGAGACACAACACACTGACTTGAGTTCATACACAGTTTAGAAGAAATTCGTGTGTAAATCGACTAGACGCTTTCAGGAGAGTCGTGGGATTTACGCGGCAAATGCATCAAGGAACCGAACCGAGTGTGACCAAGAGATGATTAGTGAAAATTTAACCGAAGAGCCAGATTATACGTTCTAGTAGCCTAGTCCAACACACGCCCTGGGTTGGATATAGATATATATATATTAGAATTGGAAGAAGGCAGAAGATTATACGTGAATGCACACACTAATATCGAACGCGGTTCTACAAATGCAATAATAATCAATTTAAACATACAGTAACTTAGGACCTGGTGTACAAACGCATATAACAGTGCAGTTGAAACGCAATAAATCGTCCGGTTAATTCTATCATTGCGTTACTTTTAATGATACAAACTAATGTGATACACTGCAGTAGGGATCGAAATGTAGGTAGTAAAGTTGGATATAGTTCGACTGTTGACAGTCTATGTGGACTTTCTGGGAATGGAAAATTTGGCGTATCAGTTAGAAGTAGGAGCGAGTATTGCAAACAGGCAAATCCTATTAAATTCGGAGATGATGGTATACTACTTCAAACACGTGAGTAAAATAAAGTTGAATAAGAAACTGGAATTCACACTACCACGACAATCGCAGAATCGCCGGCATTCTCTGATCAGCGTTTTTTCCGAAAGCAACTCCGTCATGACCTCATAATAATTGGGCCTACTTCAATTCATCTGGTAGGTAAAAATTAATTTAACTATTCATTATTCATCATTAGCGCCGGGGATAACGATTTTCTACCAACGCCTATCCACTGAGCATCCGAGGTCTACATGATGAGAACTAGAATGGAGTGAACGGAAAGGTGTTGGAAGTAGTAAGAATCATTACAACAAACTGAGCTCAAATGTTCGAGTAGAAGCTACTATCAAGCTGCAGCTAAGTGTAACAACCATCACAAAGTAGTCGCTGAAACAGAGTGTCTCTTTGTGTGAACCACTCCAGGCTGATCCTCTATGTTTTTGCACTTGGTGAAGAATTCTGTGAGATTAACCAGAATTGATTATCTTCAAGCTTCTCAGTGTTTCTTCAGCATTATACGCACATGAGGAATAACTTTGGTTGCTTTTGCTGGGAGTAGGTTCTTGGCGAGAAGGAGTTCCACACCATTTAAAGAACCGACCTTCCATCATCAATATGTCAGAAGGTGCATAACAGAAAAAACCGGGAAATTATTTTTAGAAGTCATCTGTGATTGTGGATTGATTTCTATTATCCTTTAAGCAGTACTAACTCACATCACAATCCTTCACATGGGCAGCGCTATCATTTTCTCAATTACCTAATGTGTCTTGTACACAGTAAGTATCATCACAGTGTTAATCGTGTTTCATGCTATACAGCAATTTATGAGCCATTAGCTGTTTTGCTGATCAGATGCTTGTACTGTGGCGAACAAATCAATGTCCTGTAAGTCATTTTATCAACAGCGTGTTTTTTCCTCTCTCCTACGCCACATCCTCAGGACGAGCTCCAGTAGTGACAATCTCTATCTTATTCCGGAACTGGTTAAGCCAGTGAAGAGCATCAATTAGGTTTGTCCAAAATGATGAACAGTTAGAGTGCAAATTTATCCCAGTTGCATCGTGCACCACGTGATCTCATACGACTGACGTGGTAGGTGACCCGGTATGGAATGTTTCCTTTATAAGCTCGGATATCCCAAAAATGTTCAAGCTCATACTAACGGCGAACTCAATTACCCTAAGATAAGTAATCGGCCTAGTCGCTTTAACCCGGTTCCCATTCCACTGTCAGATGTGGTCGTAAGCATCTACACTATGCTGAATGAGATGGTCCACAGTAAATGAAATCGTTCACGAAGGAGTTGGCCACTGTGAGTCGGGTTCGTCTCCTAGGCTGGGAATCTCGTGACTCCCAGATCCGGTGCCTGGGGACGTTAGGTGGGTTTGCTGAAAATCGAGCTCCGTGGCGTGAATTTTGCCGTTGTTTGGCCGAGTTGTCGGTGCACTGGGTGCGTTTAGTGGCACGGGGCAGTGAAAGTCGTCGGGAAGCTGTCCTGCTGATGACGCCTTAATTTCACTTACAGCTTGGTTGTTTGTTTATAAGGCGTGGGCACTTTGGTGTTGAATGGTTAAATACAAACGTAGCTAGTATTATTGGTTATGTCTCTTTCCGTCCCCTCATTTTCTTCCCTCTCCATTTAGAGGGTTTGTTTTTATTGTTTATGTTTGTGGAGCAGTTAATCATCGGTGTGAACCACCGGTGTATTTCTGTCAATGACGACGATGATGTACCGTGCTGTAGTTGGTTCGAATCATTGGCTCCTCGCTCAAAACTGCTAACTATAAATTTACTAACCTTGCTGAATAATTTGCTTGATCTTAATTATGTGGATTACAGCCTTAAGAGAACTGTGAAAAAAGTGTAACTTACTTTTTGGTACAACTGAGCTCAACGTGAACGGAAAAACAAACACAAGATGGAAAGAACCGAACAGAAGAAAATCCGGTAAACCAGTTTGTGAAGTTTAATTCCAACGTTTTGTTGCTGTGACTAAATTCTGTCAAGACAACCTCTCGACTAACTCATTACACAGACAGGACAACGTTGGTACTCACAAAATACGGTACACCGACAGTAGTTTCAGGAACTTTACCAAGTTCGCTTAGGTGAATTTCTCATCCAGTACCAATTGTATGATTGTTTCAAACAGGTTGACACGCCTTCTAAGAATAGTTGATCAACCACACAGTAGTACATAGCCATGAATACCTCTTTCAAATTCAGCTATGTGTAGGACGCTGCGTTAGGGTTTTTGGTAGGTGAAAACTGGCTGTAACTAGAACCCCACAAATACATGTACATCCACAAACTAGAATAGCTTTTTCATTATCAACTGTGTGCAAAACGCTGTGGTGGTGTCCTGGGTCAGTGAAAACCTATTCCAAGTTCAACCCGACAGACACACGTTAAGTCAAACCTACGTACACTGCTCTCAATGTTAAAATTATACACATGGCTAATTATCCTGAAATTCTGTTCTGATGTGCTTGATTCCTCCTCCTTTACATTGTTTGGAGAACATGAATCGAGAGTCGGACAGTTGTTAAAAACGTGATCAACCACGGCCTTTCTACGTCTCACTGCGTATCAAATGTATCTTCAAAGTCTACTGCTATGACGTTTAGTCGAGCAATAAGTTGCACACATGAATGCTGTTGGTATCGTAGAGCTTCGACTGCCAGTCAACGTGGATGAATGTTAACTGACTGTAGTAAAGTTATGGAGAAAGCTCGGTGTGTAAAATACATGTGCCGAGGGGCGTGTCCGAGATCAGTGTGTGATACTGAACTATAGCAATATGTCTAGCATTATGTACTGCCAGTTGAAAAGTCCACAGAGCCAAGATGTGGATTTCACCTTACGAATTTACGTAGCTCTGGAATAAATCATGTGTCTTAAATTTCGCATGACCTATCCTCATTTCTTTGTTGGACTGGGCATAGTCAACCTACTGGGCATGCTGAGGTGTCAACCAATCACATGAATTCTGGACTACATGGGTGATATTCTGGTCTGATAATCGATCGAAAAGTGGTTGCAAAACGTAAGCTAGTTTCTAATAGATTAGCGAATATGACACGCTGGGAACTTGAACTTCCCGACTTCATGCGATGCAGCGGTCTTGATAGGATGATGTGACATAACTAGTCAGCTGACAACGGTACAACGTTAAACGTCAACATATTACACACCTAAACGTTTTCAATTAAAAGAGGATTTCATCGCACAAAGCTGGCTTACCGGTGTATACAGCTGTCGATTGCGTGATCGCCGGTAACAACCAGAACAACTGCATTAACTGAAGCTTCATGTTTGAATCAAAACAAATGTTTGAGCACAATCACTTCCAACGGTACACTTTTTGTAGGATTCCGTGATGTGGTGAAAAACCAATTGCGTGAGTGTTTGGTGACTTCATTCGAAAGGTCAGTTATTGGTTGAAAACCTAGCTAATAAATGCTTCTGGCAAGAGGTCATGGAAACTGGACCGGATGAACAGGATACCATTGGAATTAGTGGATCGAGATTTGTTTAGGTTAGTCAGGCAACAATCACGGTATTGATTAACGTTGTGCACACTTTCATCAACCATAAACGGATGTTCAGCGTGAAACAGATTCCAACTGAAGGTAAACCTGTGCTGATTGATCGGGTTACTGATTGACTCTCAGATTTAAACTCACAAGCAAAGAAAAACAAACAAGTATTTGGAACGCATGGACGAGGTTGGTCAAGGTCACATAATAATTCTCGGTTTGAAAACTGTGGATAGTCATCGTCGACGAATGGATCACTAAGAAAAACGCGGTGTTTCGTCTTCTTTGAGTGCCACTGATTGTAAGACAGCAGGTTCAAATAGAATGATTCATTAAAGTGGATTTTGGCGCGGTCGATCCTGCAGAACTGTACTGCGGTAGGGGACAAAATATTGCAGTGCAATCTGTATGCGTTCAAAATGTTGACTAATGAGATGATGCTTACCGAACGAAGCAAAAAGCAGTTAGCACATGTGATGACAATCCTATATAGGAAAATGAACAATAGATGCGTTGATGCATCCCTTAACCGTTTAGGTATGAGATCTAGAGTGTTGATTCATGTGTATTGAGAACAGTTTTCTGGATTGCAAGAAAACTGGAAGATTCAACTGCTGATAGACAGGCATCCCAAGAATCAATGACAAAAAGGAAAATTTCTAGAGTGTGCAGTTCACAGATATATCTTGCAATTCATTTTTCACATTTTTGCACATACGTTTCGTTAACTTCATCTGTACACTTGTACGAAAGCATCACCATAATTTTTTAATTTGGCTGCCATCAAAAATAAACGAGGGTTACTGCGCAACACCTCTGTCTTCTTCATTTACGTGGATTTTTAGCTCCGCGCATCTGTTGATCTATCGACACCAAACTTTCGTCATCCCACGTCACGTGTGGAATTATCCATCGATCGTCTTTCGGACCTACCCTCGTGCGCTGTCCTTTTCTCGGGTTGTGTCCCATCCAATTTAACGGATTTTGACTTGTCAGTGAATCATTCCATTTTTCATACGTCTTCCTTTTATTCGTTTACCTACCCTCTGTACACATCCATTACCGTTACAGCTTCCTTCGGTGTTACCATATTTTGGCCATTCTTATCAGTTGGTTGACAAGGCCACTACAAAATTGATGAGCCCGACTATTTTTTTTCGAAATGTGCTGTATCCACCCCCTTGTTGTTATTAACAAGGCTTGACGACAGTGTGAACTTGGACACTAAAATCGAGCAAGCTGTTGCTTTGAAATTGTCCGAATACAACACCCGAAATCCTCAACTGTAGTTCCATCAGACTGAGGCCGTCTTTACCACCAAGCGGATAAAATCACAGAAAATAAGGCTTACAATCATGGTTGAATTCCTACCTTTTGATATTGCAGCGGAAACAGATCTGTTGGAATCAGTTGCAACCGATTTACCATATAGTGTTCTAAAGGACGTTATCATAAAGTGGACTGGGAAGTAAGAGGTTAAGCTTTTACGCTACTTGGTTAATTTAGTCGAGCTAGCTGATCGGTCCCCATCCCAATTGTTACGTTATATGAGAAGCCTTTTGAGCTCGTGGAAGATTGATGAAGCCATCTTAAAGCAGTTGTGGACGGAAAAGCTGCCATCTACGGCACAGCACATTTTGAGTGCCATGGATGAGGGCAGCTCGAACAACAAATTGGCGGCCCTTGCAGACAATGTATCGAAAACTTTTCCTTCACAACCGGTGTGTGCCTCAACCACAATCGTCTCTAAATTAGCCCCTTCAGTTCAAACAACTGATGATATTCTAGAGCTTTTGATAGATAGAATATGCCACCATATGGACAGTATAACTGTGGAGATCAACGAGCTGGAAAGACACCCACCCAGAAGCCGTGCACGATCTGACTATCACGGTACCATCAAAACTCTCGGCACAAAGCAAAAAAGTGCACTCAATCATGTACATTTCAAACTCGCCATGCATTGCCGTTAAACAGTCAGGCCAGCCAGTGACGGTAATCAGTGTCGCTAGCCCAGCAGATACTAGTCGCCTATTTCATATCAGGGAACGAGCGACCAGCTTGAAATTCCTCATCGATACCGGAGCTGAGCTCAGCATTATTCCACTGCAACCAAATGATCGACTTAATACTGGCCAGTGCACGTTACAGACCGCGAATCATAGTCGCATCAGAACTCTCGGGGAACACATACTCACTATCGACCTTGGCCTCCGGCGACGTTTTCAATGGGCATTCCTGCTTGCTGACGTTCACACGCCACTTATCGGTGCCGACTTCTTGTCACATTTTAACCTTTCTATTGACGTCAAGAGGCGTAAGCTAATTGACAACACCACCGCCTACACAGCAAACGGCTCCAATCGACGGTCGCATCAGTAGCACCCGGCCTGCTCTTCCACCAACACCGCCTTTCGTAGCACTGCTGAAGGATTTTCCTTCGTTAACCCGGCCGTGCCTACATGCCGAGACGGTTAGGCACAATGTGGGACATCATATTACAACACGCATGCTTCAGGTATATTGAGAGAATTTGTCCTAAAATGCAAGAATACTGGACGACTCAACTGCTGGTAGGAAACCTGAAGTTAAACGGCAGGTATCCCAAGGATCAGTATCGGAAAGACAAGTTTGCTATGACATAAGCGCTCTTCTTCAAGACACTTGGCTGGATGTTAAAGTAATTTGTTTACAGAATTCCTTAATTTTACGACCGCTCTTTCAGTTTATTGTCTCACATTGCAGCTTAATCCCAACGCTGTGTAGAAATGCATTCGAACTGACTGCTGCTAGAGAGGAATTCCTATGGTTCATGTAATCTTGTTTTATTCACGCTAACCTTCTGAGCAGCGTTTAGGTAAGATAATCAAGAAAGGTCAACTCTTTTCCTGTTAGGCTCTGCGGTTACTGAGTAGTTACTGTCAGAAGGAGTTGAATGTCTGGATTGTTCTTTTCAGTTTTTTCCTGGTTTTGTCTAAACAAAATTAGCACATTCTGCAGTGATTCAGCCATGCCAATTGTCTGTATAATATGTTTAAACTTATTTGAACCCTTTGTTGGGTTCTTGTAAATCTGACTGACTTTTCTTGTCGCTTTAACCAAGTTATTAATCTGGCGTATCCCTCGTTACGAAGATGAAAGCAAGAGAATGCATACCAGGATTTGCCGCCACAAGTAGTATCCAGTCATCACACGACTGCACGAACCAATCTATCCTGTGCTGATTATCACCATCCGTTTAGAATGAACCCTTCCTAACAACTAACAGAGGCGAATTGCGCTGCACCACTTGTGGTTCCACTCATACACACTGTATCCACTGTGACCTTGAAAGAATAAAACCAGGATGCATGTGGGTGAGGCCTTCGTGTCCAGCCGGCGAACGTTGCTTAGCCAGTTGGTAAGGTAGTAGGTAAGTGAAACCTTTATCTCTCAGAAAACAAATATACCAATAAGTAGTGTGGCAGATTTGAGTTTAGATGAGACCAACTGTAAAAAGTCAGGACTTCGGTTGGATTCGAACCACCGGCAGACACAGCATGCCTCAACGCAATGAACGCTATACCAGCTGAGCTACGAATCCATACCGGGAGCTTGGAAATTCCACATTTGGACTGTTACCCAGCTGTCCCACTGTGTCATATGGAATCCACCAAACGATCCAGGGGATCGAATGCCCGACAGGGTTTCTCAAACAGTTCATGTTGGAATCCACCAACGCCACTGCTGAGCATGGCTGAGTGCATGGCTTCGTAGCTCAGCTGGTAGAGCGCTTACACGCGGAGGCGTGTTGTGCCTGTCGCTGGTTCGAATCCAGTCGAAGTCCCTGACTTTTCCCAGTTGACTCTTATCTAAAACAGATCAATGATAAGATTTAAACTGGGCAGATAAGTACTAAACATATAAGGCAAGAAGTGGCTCACTATAAGAGTATGTGCTTTTGCACTATGGAAATGAGGAGAAGGAGGAGAGAAAACAAGATAGCCAAGTTAGACTGGAAAATAAACAAGGTAGTAATCAAACAATACATGGACAATGCCAAAGAAAAGGATAGGTGGAAGACCACAACCATCCAAGTTTCTGTGAAGGGAAGCGGACGACTTACAATAGGAAGGTGATCACTGCTTTATACGGACAAAAACAGATATAACTGGCATAATCCACTTGAGCCTCTCGTACCCGTCCTCTCTACGCTTTCGGCATACTGTCAGCTCGTTGGTGACCTAAAAATTCGAAGCGCGTTACCGCCCGCATTCATTACATTCATGCAGTTGTGTCACCACAACTTACGGCACCAGTGGTTCCTTTGAGCACTGCGTGTTTCAGTTCACCACCCCGCAGTTATTGCCAACTTGATCTTTGGACGTCCGTCCGGGGCGTATTCCTCCAGACTGTGGAGTTCATAAGGAAATCCTCCTAGGATCTGCATTTAATAACACAACGTGAAACACTTATTTGAGTAACACTCCAGTATCTCAGTTTCTAAACACCAAGATTTTGCGTACCTCATTTCAATTGTCCTTACAGCGGCTGCGTCCGAATCCGGTCGTTGCCCACCCTACGGAAGTGTCCCAACCAATGAAGCTGATTGAGCGTCAGAATGACTTCAATCCGGTCTATGTCCGTTTGGCGAATTGCCACAGTGCTCGGAAGCAACTGCGATAACTGTATAGCAAAGAGGTGTCCTAAACGTTGCAAGTTGAAGAGATCCAGATACCGTAAACTTCGTAGATACAATGTCCACGCTTCCCTGTTGTACAACTATGTAGAGAGCAACATAGAACGGTAGACCGGTAGCTTGGTTTTCATTTTCAAAGTACGTTTCTCCTGGATACTTTCTGCAAGAGGTCCCAAAGTAGCGCTGGCCACTTCCACATGAGCTGTCCTATTGCGGCCCTCGGGCTGGTCTGTGGACATACTGTTTTTACCCAGGTGGTAGGTGTCTGCGAGGCTATCAACAGCGTTTTCACTGATGCGGATTCCAGTTACATGCACAGCATCTCTGGCAGGAATAAGAAGAAATAAAGACAATGGCTTGCCTTCGTTGATATCCGAAACAAATCTGGGTGCTGGCTGTCAAAGAAACCGTGGTAACTGCCTAAGCTCTTCTTAGTTTTCTGTCAATATCGTATTAACATTTGCAAGCAGTAGCATGTACACCCGAATTAGGATGCCAAACTGTTGTAAATATTCGACAGGCGGCGATCCGCGTGCTGTTCAACTCCCATATCGTCCGCAAATCCCTGAAAAGCCATTGTTAACATTGCAGTCAAATATGAGCTAAATGGAGTTGGAACTAAGACGGAACACTCTTCTATGTCAGTGACAGTGTTAGAATAAACAGAGTTCGATCCATACGATTTTACCTAGCTTTCATCCCCATATGCAACATTCCTCCACAGTGCCTCATAGTTCACGGAACCACAGCCTTGATGAAATCCATAACCATAGCATACAGCGGTTGGTTGTCTTCACTACAATTCTCTTGAACCCGTCGGGCAGTGGACGCCGATCATACTGCAACTCACAGAGAGTCTACAGTGATCCTCAGAAGCATTGGCTTCGTTTGGAGAGGAATCTTGCCAACACCTCCTCAATGCATCTCAATAGACTGTAACCCCGATATCTGTCGACTCCTTGCTTGTAACTTTTACAGCTAAAATAAAGTACAAACAAAATACTCCTGAACACTTGATGGAATAATTCCTGCTTCCAGGTGGAACGGAGCAAAGTACGTTCAAAAACTGGGCCGCTTACTTTAACCGTTCCCCTAACAAACCATCCTCACCTGCTGTACTTCCGTTTCACAGTTGTCTCTTAACCTCTACTAAATACAGGGAGTAAACAAGAGAAGCTCTGAAAGCTTCTTGTGACAGGCTGTTTACGGTCACCCAAACAGTAATAGCGGGTCGATTTTGGTATGTTACCAATGTGCCTGCGCCAGACACTTCATGGCGTTCTCGGCCTGAGTGAACGGAAAGCCGATGTCCTTGTCAACCAGTTCTTTAGTGAACTATATGGACAGGTCAGAAATTGTCTCAGGTGCATCCTAGAAATCCTTGTGTTTGCAGGGGTCGACATAGCCTTGTATCCACCCACCTTGCCTCTTTCACCGGTTGTCCTTGATTCTGCGAACCCGTTTGGTGATTTGACGTGGAACACTTCGGACTGTGGCCCCCGGTCTTTATTGTCTGGGCCCACTGTGTAAGGTACAGACGCTGCATTTTCTTCTCTCATCCAACTGAATAAAACAGCGTCGTTGTCGTCGGACGAGTTCCGGCGTTACTGGAACTGAATATTGATTGTCTCGATGGTTTCTGTCATGATCGGTTCTATATATTCAAAGTATCGTATAAAGCAGCGCCTTCCAAAGGTACAGCAGCTGCATGCTAAAAACTGTCGGTTTCTGTGAGTTCTTTAATCGTTTGCCATCCAGTTCGTGCAGCTGTCCGGATGACTCACAATCAGCAGGCTTGCAAACTTGGATAAGCATTTCGTTCCGTATCAGCCTGTGAACCGTACTACAATAGGCGCCATACATCACTCACGTGACACACTTCACTAGTGTCGCGCTTTCGCACAACCATGTAATCAAACAAATGGTAGCGACCGCCTCATGAGTTAGTCCAGGTCGTGATGTGGCCCGCAGGTGTTTGTGATAGCCTACTCGTGAGTAGCACACAAGTGGAACAAACGATTACCACTCTCATTGGTTATACCAATACCTTGTGGTTCGAAGACACTCAACTAAGCTGCTGAGTCTTGCCAAACCGGTGCATTTTAGTCACCCAGAAAAAACAGTCGGTCACTCACCGGTGTCGAGCGTACTGTGGTGGATAACTAGTCGTAGAACTGGTCCACCGTCTTATCAGTGTGATATATTTAAACCATAAATATTAAGAAATTTGGCTGACTTCTCTTGACGGAACCGCATGTTTCGAAGGCTGACGTCATGTGATTAGCCCATTATCAATGCAGTTCTGCAGTCAGTTACTGCGAAATATATACTGTGCTCTCCAGCACGGTCTGCCAGTGACTTATCCAGTAGAAGATATACATAGCGTATGTTTCTGAGGGCTTATTTTGGTTTGCCATCATTGTTTCATTCAGGATTCCAACGTCGACACCCCAGTGGCTCAGTTCCATGGCAATTAGCGTAGTGCGGTCTTGCGGCTGTTCAGTACTTCATCAGTCCAATAGAATAGGTTTATTCAATATCCACACGGACAACCTCCTGCGTCAACGCACGTGGATCAGACTGACATGTGAGACATCAGAGTAAATCTCAGACTTAAAAATTTGACCTATGTGGTAAAACGAGGTAGAGATATTTGGAAAACTCTAACCGGAGCTTCTGACTCAAGAGCCTGATCTGCGAGGCAACAAGATTTAGGACTTTCTTGGGGGACCCTGCCCCGAGTCAACGGCTCAGAAGTCTGATTCACTTGGTAGTGAGAAACTAACCTATCTTGAGGACTGAGTGAGCAAAACGCTGACGGACTCACCCCAGCTTCTGCTGTGCGCAGCAGATGTATTTTAGGTTATATTAAGCTTTTGAGAATATGTGCGGTTTTTCTGACCGTACAGAATAAGACCTCAATGTTCATGGCCAGCCAATGGGCAATCGGAGTGCCGTCTGTTGGGAGTCACCTTTTCTAACCCTTTTCTTAGTGTTTCAGAAGACAGCAGTCCTGTGGCTATTAATATGGTTTTGCTGTACGCTCAGAGATCTGTGCCTCACTGTCTAAGCTCCTTTGCTCACTCATTAGTACGACATTCCACCGTATGAGCTTGGCTGCCTTTTGTCTGGCTGCTCTTCTTCGGTCTGTTTGATAATACTGAACCTGAAAAGACCGAAGTCCTGGTTTACCTAACCCGCCGGATCAAAACAGCACACAAGTCTGACCACCATGGCGAAGTGACAGAAGAAGTAAGGAATCGTGTAACAATACATGATGACTATTATGGATACTAGAACAACGTTTAACGACACGGCGGACAATACAACAACGGATAACGATAGAGCAGATTATGGACGACAGAATACACACGATTAACTCGAGACTTCCCAGTCAAACCACTCACCCAAAGTCAAAACATGGAGACAAGAAAGAGATCGGCCTCTAAACATGACCTTTAAACATGTCGCACAGTTCTGTGAGGCAAATAAAATGATATTTTAAGTAAACTGAACACTTTCCAGACAAAACTAACAGAGCAGTTCATTGAATGAGTGAAAGCAACAATTAAAATCTGGGCGAATCTGATTTTCAACAGTTGCTCAACAAAGACGAAAATTCGAGGTTAAAATATTGCACTTTGAAAAATTTATATCGAAGCTTTAAGCGTACAACTGTTACGGTTAAACTTATAATTCCTTGTCGTGATACTATGGAAGACAGTGGAAAGAGCAATCAAACCAGAGTACAAAAACTTGTAAAAGTTTTCCAACTAAAAAGTTGACAAACTTTAGTGCACTAGTCTTTTTCATGGGTTGAAAGTTACGAAATGCTTCCGGTTCGAATAAAAATTTGCAGACCTGTGTTCTAGCTTCGTGGTGACAAAATTCGTTGAGGGTAACTAGTTGGACTGAAAAATTTCTTCGATTACCTCCGAACACCTCAGGAGTGGAGAATGAAACTGGTGCTACAGCGATGTTAGATAAATCAAGTACTGATTGATAAACTAGCTCATGGAAACCTAACGAATCAGAATCAGTTTTACTGGACAATAATTAGCCAATGACCCTCTAGCATGAAGCCTGAGGGCCAAGCAGTTTAAGGTGAACCACGTCAATAAACGCTAGAAACCGAACGGTTAATCTCTCCAAAAATTTCAACCCAATACTGGGTGGAACAGAATCAATAAGCAGAAGACAATTAACCGGTCTTGATAAACCACTGGGCTGCAGCCACATAGGACCATCAGTCATTACGAACGACTCGACACTTCTGGTATCATTGATAATTGAATGCCTAACGTACCGCAGTTGCTTCCAGGTATATATATATATATAAACCAAACTCAATTTAAATTTTACTGACTGATGCCATGAGCGAGTTTGTTTCTGCGAATAACCTACGTGGAAATGTGGCGTAGTTGTCAATGCCATTACGTGTGTTTCATTAGTTATCATTTCTAATTGTCACACCATTTTGTTTCATTCCTGTGAGAACTGGAATTCGAAATCGGAAAGTGTGAATAGCATGGACGATGGTGGCCGAGTATACGCCCGTATCAAGTGGTTACGTGAATCAAGATTTCTTCTACCACTAACCGCTACAAACTGGTGGGCAGCTCACCACGAACCAATCAGGGTGCGCACTGCCCAACGAAGAATCACCCAAAAGTGGTTATCGGTCACGTCAGCAAATCAGAACTGATTTCATGACCTCAAGTTTGCCTTGTTTGATGGTTATCAACAGCTGAGAATCATCTGACAGCATACCGTTTTTAATATCCCGAAATATGTTAGTGTGTGGGTGCGTCATAGATAGACGCAACCTCATGCATTACATAATATGAACAGCCACTCTGTACGCCGAATTCGCATTCAAAGCATGAACATTTCCCAGTGCACCGGTAATTGGTTTCTCGAATACAACTTCATGAAGAACGATGTAATTAGCATCATGAGTTGGAACGCTCTCCTTTTAATTCGGTTATTGATTATCTGTTTAACTGC
This sequence comes from Paragonimus westermani, assembly GCA_008508345.1. NCBI lineage: Eukaryota > Metazoa > Platyhelminthes > Trematoda > Plagiorchiida > Troglotrematidae > Paragonimus > Paragonimus westermani. Next base: position 131,616 of record QNGE01001321.1, on the reverse strand, counting down.
TTGCCAGTGGGATAGAGTACCATTAATCATTTTTCTTTGATATTTTGAATTCAACAAAAATGATACGATCGGTTCATTCTTAATTAAGTATGACAAGTTCGAACGTTGACAGCAAGACTGTGCATGCTGGAGTACATGATAGATGACGATGACTCATTGGTAACAGTGTGAATAATGGTTTCTGAACTGCCTCATCTGGTGTCCATTGACGCGCTGACAACTGCTATACTTTGTACGGTCTCCTCTACCACGAAGCGCTGAGCACTCTTGTAATCTGGAAGCTAAAATCGTAACGACTCAATGTGGCAATCAGTGGGCATGACTACAGCCAATATGATCGTGTCCATCAGGGACGTTGGGGTTTTGGAGTGTTGTGCGCGTCGTTCAAAAATGAAAGTCTGTTTTAGAGTTTTGAAGACGTAGCTCACCATACACTCAACAAAATTAAGATGAAGCCATTGCAATTTACTTCCGAAGGGAGAACGGTTTGCGAGTACACACAGTGAACATCCGTTCACTTTTGGTGGACCGAGTGAGTTGATGTTGATTAATCATAGTTGCCTACATGTTGCTACAGAAGGATGAACATGAACCAAACAACCCACTCTGTTGTCAGTAATATGATAATTTTTTTCTGTGTGATAACTTAATTTGAAAAATTTGTAAGCGTGCATTAACCGCAGGTTTTCTTATCTGTCTGAAGGGTTAGTTTTTGATCACGTATTGTTGGCTGCGTGAGATACAGTGAATTCATATGAGTGGTAGATGAAGTGATAATTGTTTCAGTCCGGATACAACAGACTTGGTGCAGCTGAGACAGACAATCAGAGCGCTGAGAGGGGATGAGGAAATAAGTAAACCACCTGGTTTACTGGTAGATGCTCCCTAATACACAAGTAAATGAGCCCCGCAACGGATGCTCGCATGTGAGCGACTGTGTGCCAGTGCGCCATGTGGCGTGCAGCCTTAAACTACTGAGTTTAGAACCTGTTAACTCAAAATTATTCACAGTAGGTACCTCTGTACACACATGCTTCTTCATTCTCACAAGGTGACTGAGTATGTTTATTTTTACTGTTCACGGTCCGTAGAAGAATTTACCAAACATTACAAAATTATTAACCGTGGAATGACGAAATTTCGAAAGTTACTTAATACCGGATCTTTCACAGACATGCAAAAGACGACACGAGCACCCTGGGAACATAAACGATGTCCTTATCATTGTTCTATCAGTTTGGTTCAGCAACCTCTTCTGTGACACCGTTTCATTCTTCATTATCGAACGTCGTTCTCTGTTCTGTTCATAGCTCAAAGAACGACCTCCCGGGACAATGAAAATATGTGGCAAATTATTTCAAACCAAGCAGATTTCGCTATCGGCGCATCGTCGTGTTGTGTTTACTAGGCTTGTTGAGCCATCCGGATGTGTAGCGGTATGTGAGCAGCACAAGAGAGCATTATCAGAGTAAAAATTAACAGTAGTTGAGGTATTACTGATAATTAGCGTGGCAGAGTTATGATTTTAGATGAGACCCAACTGTGAAAAGTCAGGGCTTCGGCTGGATTCGAACCAGCGACAGACACAGCATGCCTCAACGCGGCAAGCGCTCTACCAGCTGAGCTACGAAGCCACACCGGGAGCTCGGAAATTTCACATTTGGACTCTGTTACCCACCCGTCCCACTGTCTCATATGGAATCCACCAAATGATTCAGGGGATCGACTGCCCCGGCAGGATTTCTCAAACAGTTCACGCTGGAATCCACCAACGCCACTGCTGAGCATAGAAATTGTATTACTGATAAGTAGCTGGTAGAGTGCTTGCCGCGTTGACTAATTGAGGTGTCGAGACTTCACACTATGGAGGTGAGAGAAAGCAGATGCGGCAATGTAGTGAAGTCCCGCAGTCGGAGAACAGAATGCAACGGAATGGATGGGGACCTGACTAGCCCACACAGTTGTCGGATGTAGAGCAACTTATAGATCAAACATCTGACGAACTGGTCAGCCAGCGTGTGATAACGATTTTGATGCATTCATAGTGGTCCCAGAATACCTGTGTTGATTAGCGGGCACATAATCAGGATATCCCCTGTTCCATTTGTCATTTTGATCGAACTTGCAAGAAGTGCCCGCCTTAGCAAATTATCCCAATCGATTGCGCCACGCCAATTCAGTTCGGGACACTACCTTCATACAGCCACTTGTTGTGGCTACAGGGGCTAATGAGATTAAATAGTGTAATATACAGCATGTGGCGAGTCAGACCGCTTCGACAGCTAGTCGCAGAAAGGTACCGGCATAACAGACTGAAAAATTCGCGAAGTTCTACACAATACGTAGTGACAAGCAAGTCACTAGTTAGCATTTTATTGCGAGAAGGGTAAAAGCAATGCTCATAACATATTTATACACAGGCCAGTGAGTGAACAATGACAACGCTGCTTTTCGTGTGCGCACTCGTCTTTTCAAATCAGACTACCAGGTAGACACTGAGTTTAACGAGCAAGCACGTGAAATATCATAGTCTGACTGCAACATATTTGAGGTGATTTGTCGATTATTCGGATAACTGTTGTGATCGGTCTAGCAGTCTGGATCTGGCCATTCCAAACCCAGAACGACCAGTCTGTTCAGTTTGGTTCACTTCATTCTCTCACTATGATGTAGAGACCAAACCGATATAGATGGTGTAAATCAGTTCGCTCGATACTGTATACCGGTAACCTGTTCGTCGTTCGATCTTGCCAGTGAACATTGACTTGTTGCATGCGAACTGAACAAATGAAGTGGAGCGTTCGTTCATGCAGTTCGTCGTAACTATGGCTGCGCACAGTCAAACTTATGATATGACGTTTCTCATATGGTTGATTTTTCTCATCTCTATACCGGATTTTCTAGTTGAGAAATCCAAATGTGTGATCGGATACTTTAAGTTCAACGGTGCATTCCCATGAACATTGTTATCTGTTTGTCGACCATGAGAAAAGCAATGTGTAACCTCAACAGTGGCTGTCTGTCCTATTTCCTGGAGGAGAGCCGTTTTTGTCTAGGGACTGTTGTATCAATCGACAGTCGACATGCTTTTTCACGCTTCAACCCATAGCATCAATCAATTCGATTGTTCGTTCGATGAGTGATATCAGCCCGCGGGTTAGCTATTTGTGAACGTGATATGCATCCGTGAATACTGCTTGTTACCTGTTAGCAAGCCAGCGACTGTCGACTTCATTGTTTTACTGTAATGAAACTGGAGTGCAGCGGTTTTCTGATTGGTGAACGATCAGCCAAATACAGCCCACACATTAGATTCCACAAGCGGAATTGTGGTCGATCCACGCGAGCCAATTACAAATGGCGACCAGCTGCTACATCGAATTTGTTTGTAGAAGGTTGTGATTGAAACGGGTTGTTTGAATGCGTGTCGAATTCAAAAAACCGAACTTAATAAGTCAACGTGCCGAAAAGCAGTAAGAAACGGGTTGATCAAACCGCAGCAAGCTTGTCACTCAATAGTTTATCACGCAATTTCCATCAAATGGGAACAGATTTATAATAAATCTAGATTGTTCGGTGCTGTTATGACCCTGGTTGTTTCGATGTTTTTGGCGTGATGGTCAAGTACACGACAAACACCGTTCAACATCCCGATGGTAATTCACTGCGAATTTTATGTTGATTAGAGCACTCTGTTTTTCCGAAGTTTTTCATTACGCACTTCTTCATGTGCAAACATTGAACTTAATCGCAGACGCAAAAAATTACAACCTCAGAACTTTTCCGGCAAATTGTGTTGTACGTTTATTCACCGTAGCTCTCCATTATCGCAACTAGTGTTTCGTTTCTGAATATAATAACCGAGCCTTACAAGTTTAGTGAGAGTGGATCTTCCACCTGAGCCCATATGATATATTATGGGAAGTCACACCATGCTACTATGTTTCATTTCGAAAATTAACTGGTCGCTTTCCATATTCTCCAATTTATCATCACACGCATTCGTTTAAGGCTCTTACCTTCAGACAAACTTTCCATTCAGCTCCTGTGGAAAAGAAGCACAATACATGAGTTTCGCTTCTGTTGAAGCCCAGCGGTAGAGCACATGCTTGTCAAGCTCCCATAGGACGATGGTTCATATTGGGCTAATCAAGACCATTATGCATGTGATTTCAGCCACGTTCACTTATGAGGGATGCTCAGGGTGCCCGATCATCTCGACAGAAGAGAAAACTGCGCTCTGTTAACTCCGCGATAGGGACTTCTCAGTTAGGTCGAAATGTCCAATATGTTAAGCAATTGCTCGGGACCGAGGACGACTGTCCTCATCTCATTCGTGCTGAAAACCCCAGAAATGGTCAATTCCTCACAACCACCATACGCTGTTGGCATTGCATTTGAGGACAATGCATAATATGACAGATAATGAGAAACTACACTTTGCCTAGAACGTTCTACGCCACTGGGCTACAGTCAATCAGCCCACGGTTAACAAGACATTAGTAAAGCTGAGCATCTCCATCATGCTAACTGCAATAGATATCGCCCTGGCGATGAAGAACTGAGTGCAAATAGCAGTAAACTAGACATAAGAACGTTGCTCCAAATCACCTTGACCAGCCTTTGAATCACGTAACAAAAACATAGAAATCCAGTTCGGTTTTTATGCTACTCACCAAACCATTTAAATTTCGCCATTTGGCTTCTGTCTGTCTGCATTATGACCGCTTGCCCACTGACCTCCGCCTTGAGCTGAGTGTTTAAGTTTGCCATCGTGAAGTACGTTGATCTTATCAAGGGAACATAAAGAATAACCACAAACTGGTTTACTGTTCGTCGTTCACTGATAGGCCGCAAAAACTGAGAGTTCTCCACTACATCCCAGATATGAATTAAACATTATTCACAAGCAGTCACTGCCTTCGCATCCCAACACGCTACTTCCGATAAGATATGATGGGTTAATCTTACTACAAGAAGCTCGTCGTCAACTTCCGTGCCCGTTACGTAATGTGCTTCTGAGTATCCCCACAAACCATTTTGCAGAACAACATACTGGGTGAGAACATATAGACAAACCGTCTAACTCACAAAACTCAACTCTGTAGCATACCACTGTGTCTGCCAGGGTGTCTATCAAAAACCGTTGTACCGACGTCACTGGCAAATCAACTGAAGTTCAGATACAATACAAACACTATGAATAGCAAGTCAAATGCTTGAAAACCAGAGACGTTGCAGTACACTGGAAGTATGCTTCATCTCTTCCGTTCCTGTCACTCAAATGTTGTTGGTCATAAGCGGAAGTGCATTCCTTGTGTGCTTGTTATACCGTGGTTCAGTTATCCTTCTGCTCAGTTTTCTCCGACCTTTAGTAAACAGTTTTACTATTTCTGAACTCTCAAACTTGCAGGCAGCTACCTGGTTTCTTTTGCCTCATGAACTATACAATACAACTTCGCACATACATAGGCACTTTTAGCTCCACTCAGTCTGTAAAATTCTTACGAATCCTATTAATAGCCTGCTAGAACGACTGGGCGGGTAGTACGCTGGCTCACAGTTGTTTACAAGCCCGCATTCTTGACCTGCAACACCCCTGTCAATGTAAATTCTCGGCATTATGAACAGATGCGCTTTGCTTGTGTGTATGTGCAGTTTTCGTAATGTGTCGCCAATGTATTTAGTTATTGACACTAGTATCAGAGAAACCGCTTGCTATCGGTAAGTATGTATGAAATATAACGAAATGACCGGCATGGATTTCAAGCGAGAATGACGTACAAAGTTGATCGCATGAAATATAGTTGATTTGAATGAAAGTCGCCTTCTAACAAGTATGATTGTGAACTGTCTCCAACACACCAAGTTTGTTACGTCAACGATCGTACCTGCGTACCATCGAAAACTGAGGACGTATTACAGTGGACGCCATTTAACCAACATGCTGGTTGGCGTCTTCAGTACGCGTGGTGAGTTGATGCTGAACATTTCATTTAGCACCCTAAGCAATTCTTTGTTTATTGACGAGTCATGCTGAAGTTTGATTGAGAGAATGGCTCTTTTCAAAAGTGGCTGATTAATCATCAGTAGAGTTCAAATCAGACCATTCAAATCCATCAGTTAGTTATTGATAACATTGTTTCTGCTTGTCCATCTACAGTAATCACGCGAAACTACTCGTTTCCGACAAATTCCCTCACTGGTGCGTTCAATAGTTAGTTATTCCGAATCAGGGATCGAACATCTATAAACAAACGTCTGAAGGTCATGCGCAACGACCTGATTAGTGCTTTTGCCCTAGTACCACCGGTGAAAACACGGTGTTCCTGCTAAGAACGAGGAAATCGTGTGACCGTGTTTGTCCTGAGTGACAAACAAGCTTATCAATCTGGTTGCTTTTTGGATAATCAGACTTTGAGTAAATGAACAAAAACATCTTAAAACTTAACGTGCATTTTGCAGACAAGATTGAACACAACAAAACTTGTCTTTTGTGGTGCTAGATGTAAGAGACATTGGGGTGTGAGATGTTCTGAAACAGAACTTCCGCCATTAAACGTTCACATCAGCTACCCAACGCCATGCACACTGTGGCCAGTCCAATGGGAAGACTGGCTTCTAGGTAGATCGGTTTGTCTCCATGGTCAGTGTAAGGACGCCAATTCAATAGTTTGTGAAGGTGGCAGAGAGTGGTACATCTTGGGTGTTCTACAAGCAACATACGAGATTTAGAACAGACTCCTGAACATAGCCTACGGATTCATTAACAAAAGGTTTACGTTAAACGTCGTGTAGTAAAACATAAACAAAGTGGTAACCACTACTGTCTTCTAAAGCTTTCATTCTCAATATGACCTAAGGTTTCTTTCGCTTAAATCTTGTATGCAGGATGGCGAGAGGAAATCCTCAGTTACCTTGGAACCATTCACCAAGTCACCTGCATCAGTAATTGCAGTTTTTCGTTTGCAACACTCCCTATTTCAAGTGCACATCATCAGAAAGCTGGAAACAAAATTACAGACACTTGTCGAGGCAACGGAGAACTTTTTACGTGTGTCGGGCTAAACAACTTGATCACCTTTACAATGTTTCGACCGTCCTCCAGGATCTCGATCCGACTTCATTAGAGATAGCATCTGTAGGCGTGCAGCACCGGATTGAGCACATGAGAAACAATCTTCGATATTTCATGTACTTTTACCAACATTTGGAAACTATGGGTTATAAGAGCAGTTTGTTTACAATGTACCTGGCACAGCTTGACTCATGTATTCCACCTGTCCCTGGCCAACTGAACTTTAATGCAGGTGACCTGGCGGAGCTGAGACGGGAAGAAACAAAATCAGTCGAAACAACTTAGGAGCTACTTTTCGTTCTTATAAAACAATCCCGAAGTGTTAATAAGACTTAGTGTGCTGTTGGCTGCTCAAACTGGTCACAATAGTGAGAACCAGCTGAGTATCCTTTGATATATTTCAAACATCAGTGTCACTTGGGAGCATCAACATCGTCATCGTAGACAGAAATACATCAGTGGTTCACACTAATGCTTAGCTGCCGCACAACCATGAAGAAAAAGCAAACCCTGTATAAGAAGAGAGAAGGGAAAAAGAAGGGGACGCGAAGGGACCTAACTACTGAAAATGACTACGTCCATATTCAAACATTCAACATCAAGGTGCCTACACCTTGCAAACAAACAACCGAGCTGCAAGTGAGAGTAAGGCGTCATCAGCGAGACAGCTTCCTTATGGCTTTCACTGCCCCGCGTCATTTAATGCACTCACTTCACAGACAACTCGGACAAACAACGACAACATCCACGTCACTGAGTTCGATTAGCCGCCATCTCACCTAGAGTCCCCAGCCGCCGACTCTGTGAGTCGCGAGGGCCCCAGCCCGGGAGACGAACTCGATCCACAGCGGCCAACCTTTTGATGAACGACTTCATTTCCCTACGCCGGATCATTATCTGACCACCTCGCACCTTACACCAGTCGGTCGCAGTGTCATCGAACAGTGCTCGGTGTGGAAGACGACTAGCTGGCATCCTTAATACGTGACTTAACCATCTAAGCCTGTGCAAACGTAGGAATTGAACAAAAGGACTCGCTTGGAAATCACTATCAAACACCCGCTTCCTAACCTCCTCGTTACTTACACGCTGGTGCCACCCGATACGAGCGATTGGACGCAGACATTGGTGATCAAAAACTTGGAGACGGTTCACGTCTTCTGCCCTGATCGGCCAGGTTTCGTTGCCGTAAAGTAACACGGTCCTCACCGTTGTCTTATATACGCGACCTTTAAGCTTCAGAGAAATACCCCTCACTCGCCAGAGATGCCTCAAATTAGCGAGTACCGCCCTAGCCTCAGAGATACGCGCTTCTATTTCATTCCCTACACCTCCACCGTCGACGGTGATGCAGCTTCCCAGGTAT
>QNGE01001321.1:69756-121407 GCA_008508345.1 Paragonimus westermani | reverse complement strand
AGAGTACGAACGTTGAAGGCACCTATATTAATTTGCGTTCTAGGTCGAAGCACAGGATGAGGGAGGTCTGAGACTGAGTGGAGAGTGCTGGGACTAATCGGCACAGTGTTCCTATGATTAATTATATCTGCTGTGGGACTTGCAGATGAGTTATCAGAATTGGGGGTCGGGAGGGGCCTGAGAACTAAATTTGATAGGACAGTGGGGGAGAGGTCAGCGGTAGCATGTTTTCGCCTGTCCACCCTGCAGTATGCAGCAGATAGGGCGGCCCGGTTTATACTGCGAGACGGTCGATGCAGTATGGAATTGTTTGTGTTGTGAATATTCATGGTTGTGTGTGGGCTGAGATACTGCCAGGACGCCCAAACCTAGACAGGAGAACGATTAAGGTTCTCAACCAAAGCCTTTGGCTCAAAAGCCTGTACCGCAAGGCAGCGGGTGGGTGGCGGTGTACCAGAAATGGTACGTTTCTCGGGAAGAGATGCCAACCATCTTCCAACCCCCAACCTGGAAGACTGGGAGACTGTGGTTTGTCAGACCTCTACTGTTGGCCTGCCTGGTATGAGTAACTCTGTCCAGTTTAGCCCAACAGGTCATCGATGTGCGCAAGCCGTCACACCACGTCAAGGTCCAGTCTAACCGTGACGGTATAAGTTGAATCACCTGAGAGCACCTTCAACCAAACTGTTCTCTGAATGCAGCGCTAACAGAATGCGACCATTTTGAAAAGTATAGGCGAGTTAAGGAAAGCGTGTGCGTTCCAAATACCAGTATAAGCCATTGGATGTTTACTTAAAGTAAGCTGTTTTTGGGCCCAATCACACAAATATGCATACGCCAGACGAAATCCCTCGTATGCCCGAAGACACTGACCAACATAAACCAGTCTGGAATACACTATGAAACGCATAGTTGTTCAACTTCATGTACTCAGTATTTGCTCACCGTTATATCATCCGAAATTTCTTCAAACTTGGTATTCTATAGAACGTCTCTGAATCCACTGACTAATCATTATGGAACGTTTTGCGGTTTGAACCTTACTTACAGCAGCCTACATTCGACATACATCGTGGAACTGAAGTTGTGAATGCTCCGGCTGGAGTTGCTTAAGTTTAAAAAAACCAAAACTCCTTTTTTAATAAGCGCACACCTAACAGTTAGGAAAATTATGATGACATGCATGGACACGCACCACAACACCATTCTAAAACTGACTACTCATGACCGATGTTCGTGCGCCCAAGCAATGTGATGAATAATATCCTGGTACAAAACACTGAAGTGGTCAGTCTTCTCGGAACATTTCTACCATATGGACCTTGAGCAACTGTCAACCTTGTAGAGGTACAAAACATATTTCTGAAACATGCGTTTAACCCTACTCACTGCTGACGTATAGTTCGGTTGACCTCAGTTGCTTACTCCTCATGGACGGTTATGTAAAGCAATACGAAATGTGAATTCATAAGCTTCTAGAAACAATGTTATAGCTTTGATCTGTGGTTTGGTTTGAAGTGGAGTCCGCATATTACCCACACCATTTAGAGGTCAGCCAACAGCATCAAAATCTGATTAGATATAAATGGCACACAAGCTACTGTCCAGTTGTAAGTAGTATTGTTGAAATACACAATTTATGTAACTATTATTTACCTTCAGTTTATACAGTGTATCGTAACGCTCAACCGAAACCACCGGGCGCGCTCTAATTGAATTTGAGTTGTGCAACGGGGCGTGCTGCTGTGCTGTCGGTGCCGTTTTGGTTTGCGTTTGTGTAAGTCGTATGCATGGCTTACTGGGCCTATGGCTCACGCTTGTTCTTTTTGTTTCCCTTTACAGGACTTTTATTGGACCCCGTACTTCGGAAGAACGCTGTTCCCCGGTGCCTCCGCATTGCCCCGATTTCGGTCCACGGACAGTCTGAGCGGAAGCGGCTGGCCTGTATGTTACAGTATTCTCAACAAGGGACGCTTACTCGGGAGAACAATATAGTCCCTTCGATTTTTCCGCCCCATGGAGTCAGATCGATGTGAGCATCACACAATGGGGCAGACGGCGCCGCCTTGTCAGGATTGTCGAACTAGACATACTCCCACAAACACTGTTGTGGTCTCATCAAAAATTTACTTCAAAGTACCATAGCGACTATGGAAAGAAGTATACCATCTATTTCCCTGGACTACGGTTTGTCGCAAGGTCCACGTATTTAGCACACGTTGATGAGGAAAAACGCGTCTCAGTAAATGCAACAATTATATTTACAGGCTATCCCAGCTGGCAGACAAAACGCTCCACGCGTTGCACCTCTGAGTGTTTACTTTCCTGCAGGCGGATTGAGCTGGTGTCTGGGTACACATAACTAAACAGCAGCCACATACAGATGCTTTGAAACTAACGGCTCTGGACTAGCAGAACAGCCTCAGTACTGCTGTATTATGTATGCCCAAGATCAAGTTAATAGGCTGGGTAATAGGCTAGGTTAACAGGCTGGTTCTAGGAGATGTCATTTGGTAGGTTGCTATTGTGAGAAACTTCAATATTTTAATTAGACACAATTTTCTGCCTTATATCTTCTGGTAGCTGGCTCCTCGATGCATGTTTCTACTGCATTATTTCAGCATATAAGTTTATATGTTCTGGTTTTTGAAAGAAGTCTTTGATATTCCCTGTGCATATATTCCAGTAATTGGTCACACGATGAGTATTGTTCAAACTTCCCAGTGAGCATTCAGTGAGTGTTGGCTCGACATAGCTCAGGAAACAAAACTGTCAATGAATGAGCCTCAATCTGCCTCTCTTCCTTGGGCGTAGAGTACACTTTAACTTGGCTAGAGGAGGTGTGAATATGACACACGAACAGATCTATACAGGTTAATGATCCACAATGAGATGTGTGAGAGAACAAATTAGATTCGATTTGACAAGGCTGTCATAATCCGTCTCGTTTAAGGGTACTGGGCATATTTGAAGCATGTAAAAATGCTTGCACTGAGGATCTTGAAAACTTGTATCATCGGTTTCCGTTCAAAGAACCGATGGATTCAGGCAGATTTTGATTGTCGGCCAAACTGCTGAAAGAAGTGTGCGAATAACCCTCTGAATATGAAGGGCCCATAAAAATGTGTTAGTAAGCCGCCAGTCAAACTGTGCTGGAATGTCTTGGGACCAGGATGATTTGCAGATGTACACACCGATATATGGTGTTGGTTAAACCAATCTTGTATCGCAGACTTCGTGAACAGCATGACGAATTGACTGGACAGGGGGTGATCAGCAGAGTCGAGATGGAAGTAATGTGGTAGTTGATAGGCAAACTATATCACTCTGTGGTTGACGTACTTGGTTTTTTAATAGAACGAGAGGGGAAGTGAACATTTTACAAACAAACTATTCGCACGCTCCCACTTTTTAATGCCACACAGTGACAACATTAACAAACTGAGTGGACATAGTGCTTTCAAACAATAATTGGGTGAACTCGTTCATTATGTCCATCCCGAGGCCAGGAGACACAAAGCTGCATGTACCTCTGAATTGCCCCAATGATCTCTAACTTTTCATTGATGAACAACCACTGGGCTGACACCCAGTAGGGTGTATTCGGTCATGTGCAATTCTTGACAATCTTAACTATCAAACACACCGTGTTAAGGCCATCCAGTCGAGAGCGGTGAGGAGTAGCATTCTGCCTACAGCAGAGGCTATTGAGATTCGTATGCACAACCCACTCCATGTACGTCCAGAAACGTTTTGTTCAAGCTTTGGATCTGCCCTGACCAACCCCCCACCCGGTTAGCCTGTCAAGACCCATTGTTCAAGTGGGTACTTGATTACAGTGTGGCATTGAACTAAATGACCTCATTAACCACATATTCCTCGTTTACTCCCCTAATGATTTTCTCGTAAAATGTGTGATATAAATGTGATGTAGTTTGCCTGATGATGAATCACTTGAAACCAGCTTGTTCGTTACACATTATTTTTCGTGACTCAGCTGGGAATTTTTAAGAGTTTTAAACACACTTATGTTTAGTAAACAGATTTGGAATAACACAACGTTACGAGCAAGTTGTAATACTCTACGTTTCAATCACCTCGGGTGGCCTTCCTCAAGAGTGTTTTCTTACTTAACAAAAACAACCTCCTTACTGTAAAATAAACAACTACTCACCAGAAATCGATAAAAATAAAACTTATATTCTGGCCACGAGATTCTTGAGACCTGTATTTCATACGAGAGAAACAGGAAAGTTGTGCAGTTGCATAGGGTTTCAGATTACGAAAACAAACAGGCCTTAGCTTGTCTGATCGTACTGCAAGTGTATGATTTCGCAACAGACTCAACCGTGCTCAGTTCATAAAGATCCTTCCAGTTGATTGAAGCCATCGAATTTGACGACACAAGAAACTACACATCGTCTACTCTCAAGCGATTTACAGTTGAGCTATTCTAGTTCGGATGCGTGCAACCGTTTTGGCGTACAACTTCAAGTTTGTAAAAGCAGCCACACTGTTTTCAAAGTTTCTCGTTCCCTCATCTCCTGAATGCTCAAATGTTTGGTCTGGGTCAAATTCACCTTGTGGTTAAATTTTAGTATTCAGCTAACAAACTAGTACTGTTAAAGTGCAGAAGCGGGCAGAGCTCTAAACCGGAAGATGTATCCGTCCACTGGGATGATTGTGACCATGCCCGGCCGTATCTCGAGCAGATATGACAGTAATTGGTTTATTCATTTGTAATCACTCTTTTTCGATAGGATACACTTTTGATCGGACAGAAATGACTAACGTGAAGATCACCAGCATAAAATGTGTATGGAATAACTTCATCCGACCGGCATCTCCCTTGGGAATTAAGTAAATGGCACTCGTTCACGTTCAATTCGGTTTACAACGTCAGATTCATTTTTATCACAGGTGTATGACACTTCTGACAACCTGAGGAAATCCGACATCATATGTGGCCAGAACAAATTCATCGGCTTGAAACAAGACCTGTCTACGCACTGAGCGAGCACAACAGAAGTTTGCGTAATGGCACACTCACCCGTTAGTAGGTAGTTTGCCGCGTCTTCTATATCCTGATTTTTGCACTCTTTATAAGATGCGATTACATCAATTAGCGTGGGCTCCCAAACAGTAGTAGTTGGAATAATGTGCAACGTATTCCTATACATTCATAAAACTGAAACAGTACTTGAAAACCCGATGACGTCAAGCAGAACGTTGACATCCACTAGCGAGCGGCCGCATCAGCCAAGCAAAGCATGGACCAAGTAGGAGTGACTGACCATAGTGATGACTTTTTTAATGGACAATTGCGTCAGGGAGATATTACCGTTTGTCATGACACCTGATCAGTTGAAAAAGACCTTTACATGACCAAGCAATTGGATTTTTCACTCAACCAGCACTTGACTCAGCAGACATGAGCAAAATTATCTGGTTACATAGAGGATATAAGTCTGGAATCTGCAGATCATTCGAAATGCCGGTGTCCAATTTGTTCGGTGGGGTATGAGGACAACCACATTTGCAACTGCGTTATCCACAGTCAGTCGTCAACAAACGTATAACGTGTAGTACATAGTTCAATAGCAAGGAGGAGAGCAACGGTTGATCACGCAAAGATTTTGTCTCTGCGACTTGGCAAACATGTAGTGCTCCAACTACACAGTGTTGCCATTTGGATTACATATCTGAGGCTCGACTGAAGCAGATGAATACCTCTCACTGTGATATCATTAACATTGGATCGTGAGTCAATAAATACGACTTCCGTCTTGGTCATAGAACAGAGTCAGCCGAATTAGCTGAAATCATGTCGGCGTTTGCTCCTAATACATTAACAAAAGCATTTGCGGCCTGGATTAGTTGCGTTAGCCAACAAACGGTAGTGCTCCACTGAGAAGACATTGGATGGAATAGAGGCTGCAGAGCGGAGGTGTGACCTAGGCCACTTCTTGTTGCAATCTGAACCCTCTTGTATAGGTAATAGAGGAAATTTGTCCGAATTCCAGCCAATTTCCAACCAATCCACGATGCATCACGAATTATCCAGAACTGACGTTAAAACTGAAGCATACTGCCCGAAAAAATGATGTGGGTACCAGGCGTAAGTAGAAGAATGATTCACGCGATCTGCCTGTCTCACTGAAGTAGTCAGCCGAAATCCTGAAGTCATTCTATAGCCCAATCAAAGATGGAGGTGCACAGTAATCACTACGATTGTTCAAACAAGTGCACACTGACAAAAGCAGTCATGAATCCCCATTGCAACGTGTTATTTGTAGGGTTGTTGAGTATGTATGACCTACCGAATCAAACCGGCTTAACCTCGCAGACGAATATATTCATTGCTGCATAACTGCACATGTCTGGTATCGGGACATTGCGAATCAAAGTTTGTATGTTCATTAAGAAGTATTTACCGTGGGCGAGGCTCTACACCATTAAGACGTGATAATGCGGGTTGGACTTTTCACAGACAAACAGACGAATACCTGCTAACTGAGTAAACAAAGTGAGCCGAATAGATTAGTTCAGGCTGGCTGCATTCTATCACCTACAAATCTAATGCCACTTTCTCAGAAACAGCCCGTTTTCGCCTCCCCAATTACTCACAAATGAAACTCACCATCGCTCTTCTTCTAACACATAGTTGACCCATATTCACACAGTGGCCATAGTCGCACGCTCAAGCAAATCTTCCCAAATGTCCAGCATTTTGGAAACGGTGTACCCGGTCGTGTGTGCTAGTGAGAAAATGTACACGAGTCACACGCGTCAGTCGCACTAGAATCGTCTTCATTGTGCTTATCCGCTTGACTGCCATATTGTCGTTGACATACACAAGCAGGTATCTTAGTTACGCGTCCCATATGCCCATTCTCACTCAAGCTATCAGCTCATTGATGTCCGTTGGTAGAAGACACCTGGGGTTGAAACAGGAAGTGGGCAACCAAAGCACCCAGTAGTGGAATCAATAGTGGTTCGATAATAACATATGATTAATAGCCATTCAGATTTCAGTTTTTGGGAGAAAAGATCGATCGACTTAGTAGTGGAGACCCTGCTGAATTTCCCATGCTAGCTGTGTGCCATTCAGATCAGCCCTTAACTGCATTAGACGTCAATTCTTAAACATTACACTGTATCTGGTGATCGATTGAGAATAATTTACGAAGAACGTGCTCTAAACACACACACCTGATTTCGTACTGACCCGGGTTTTGCTCACGACATCTTCCACCGTACCGCGTGATTAATCAATTGACTGTTGATTGATATAGACAGAAACTGAGCCAATATGGGTTTTCTAGGGGTGGCTTGCGTACAGCTAGTCCATGCCGTGTCCACTAATAACAAGAGCAGACAGATTTTGCGGGTTGTCAACAACTAGTTTTCCATTAACATTCACAAACGCAACGCATTAGGCTGTGTTTAATGTGCGTGCAGTAGTCCGATACATCTGTGCCGCTCTCGCATCACGCTTGTTCCGAAAGTTAATAATCCTTCATCTCCCACCGAGCTCAGACCAATCGCCGTATCTTCAACGTTGATTCGTTGTTTTCATAACATATTGGCTGATCGTTGGAACACGCGCTTGCAACTGCCCGCTCTTGAGTTTGCTTTCCTACATTGTGACGGTTGCCTCGAGGCGACCTCACTGCTCCATGCGCTGCTTCGGAACTCATGCACGACCTCTTCAAGTCTGTGTGTGGCCTTTATCGACGTGTCCAAAGCATTCGACTCCATTTCTCAGGACTCTATTATCAGATCGGCCCAAGATTTCCGTACCCCTCCACCTCTGACACATTACATCGCGGACTCTTATCGGAATGCTTCCGTCACGCTTGGCAGCACCGTCCTCCGGTCCCAGCGTGGCGTTCGCCAGGGTGACCCGCTGTCCCCGCTATTGTTTATCATGGCAATGGATGAGGTGCTGGCTTTTTCTCGACCGGAGCTTGACTACCAGTTCCACGACACACTGGTCAGCGGTTTTGCCCATGCTGACGATATGATCCTCCTGGCTGAAAACCCCACAAGACTCTCCGAGAAGCTTGAAGCCGCCGCTAGTGCTCTGGAATTATCCAGGCTGCAGATCAACATGCTTAAAACAAAGCTTATGGTCATTCGCGGTGATCACAAACACAATGTGACCGCCATCTCCAACGAGTCCATCCAGTTCGGTCCGGATACTATCCGCTCACTAAGCGCCATTGATACGGTGACCTACCTGGGTATCCCGTTCACCTGGAAAGGTAAAGCTTTCACTAATCACCGTCTGCAGCTTTGCACGATGCTGGATGATACGATTAAAGCGCCCTTGAGACCGCATCGACGCTTGGATTTGCTGAGACAGCATTTGATTCCGAAGATGAATCACTCGTTGGTACTTAGTCGAGTGCACCGGAACACGCTCAAAGTAATGGACTTTACCATTCTCCAGTTTGTTCGGCAGTGGCTGCGCCTTCCCAGGGACACACACATCAGCCACATCCACACCTCAATTCGTTCGGGTGGTCTGGGCATCCCGAGCTTAACCACCACTATCCCCATCTCGCGCAAATCCCGACTAGAGAGACTGCTCTCTAGTCAATGTCCAGTTCTGCGGAATGTGGTCAAAGACCATTCGTTTGGCCCTATCCTGAGGGAAGTAAACGTCGCGGTACGCGTCCATGGTGTAGTGGTGACGAGCAAGGAGGAAGCCCACGCTGCGTGGACCGATAAACTCTACCACTCGCTAGATGGCTGTGGTCTTCGGGAAGTATCACGCTCTCCACTCTCCAATCGTTGGCCGTCCGATCCAGATCGCATCTTTCCCAGGATTTTTATCCGCGCTATCCAGCTTGGGTGTAGTCTGCTGCGGACCAAGGTCCGAAACTCACGAGGCGACCGAAGCGGCCAGTCAGTTCTCTGCCGTGGCAACTGCGGCCAACCAGAAAGCTTCGCTCATATTCTTCAATCATGCTGGATCACTCACGATGCGCGTTGTGCTCGACATAACCGCGCGGCTAAAGACCTGGCGAGACGACTGCGTAACTTGGGCTATACAGTCTTCGAGGAGCTGCGAATACCAATGGCGAGCTTATTCATCAAACCCGATGTGATCGCTGTTCGTGGCGGCGCTGCTGTGGTGCTTGATGTCAGTATAGTGGATGACTACCGTTGCCAACTTGCCTGGACCGACAAGATTGCGAAATACGTTACGGACTCCCATAAAGCTGCCACTTTGTCCACCCTCCATACCATGAGCTGTGATGTGAAGTTTGTCTCTCATTTACGTGTGATTATTTCTTTTCGTGGAATCATGTTCTCTTCTTCATGTAGCGCTATTCTTCGACTCGGACTGCCCTCCTATGCAGTCACAGATCTATGTTTACTAACTGTTCTTGGTTCCCTGAAAACCTACGACACCTATATGTGGGGAACCTGGCGTTGTCTGTTGCCACTTCCCTGACAGTCGTCTCTCTATGAAGGACATTCTGTCCCGATGCGTGAGCCTTGACTGTGATAGCACCCTCGTGTCCTGAAGAGCCTCTGATTTTGTGGGATTCACTGTCTATTATACTTCATCTTTACCGAGTTTTATTTCTCCTATCCTGTGCCTCCAATTTTCTGCACACTGTTTGGTACACACCCGTAACGTTTTGTTGAATGCCTGAACTATTAACGCTTGTCATTCTTGTGCGAGGACCTGTTAACTGTCCAGTGTTGCCAACCATGCAGTGGGTAACATTTGACTGAGAGCTTGTTTCTGCATACTCCCCATTCCATTTCTCTTAGTTCATATTGGTGTCACCGCTTGTTCTTTCTTTGCAAGAAGCTGTGTACACTGCTCTTCAAAATAAACGATATAGTCAGCGCGCTGAACCACCTCCTCGTGGTGCCGACTGGGCAGTCTTGGTGTAAACCTTGACTGGCTAAGCGTTCAGCAACTCCAGATAGGGCCAACCACTCTACCTGGTTTTAAAGTACTGGTTACAATCGATCAATACAATGAACTTGCCGCCAGCACCTCCGTGCAGGCTTATACCAGTGCACAGGATAGGCGAGCGGTCAGGTACTGTCCTCCGATTCCGTTTATTGGAAAAGGCATTCACTTAACCGTGCATTTCTAACAAAAGGAGTTGGCTGGGAACTGTCAACAGTGCACCATTCGCATCTGATATGCTTTGTGCATTAGCCTGTATGTGATGTTCAGAACATATCGCGTAACTCATTGATTAATACCCAATGCCTAGTTGTGTGACACTGACCTGAATGTCTGAAGCAGAACATTAGCGACGCCAGTCAGTTGGTACTGCATATTCTTTCGGGCTTCCTACCGATAGCTACCTAATCACTGCATAAGACCTTATCCAACAATACTTCCAAAGACCTATGTGCACACCATTATAGTCTCTGGTGACAAGTACGTTACGGGGAATTCCCTCATCTGTTCCGGTGATCTTCCGAGCAGGAGTATCAGTTATTTTAATGACGTGTAACGTGCTGACTGACTGTGTTCGCTCGCTCAACGAAATAATGTTCTGCTCTCGTGAAAACGGTGTGCCTCTAGCACGTATGCACATAAACTTGTTACTAAACTTAGCAGGCACTTCCTAGTATCGTGGGCGAAATGACTTGCGACTTTACAAACCCGATAACCAGAGCTACTACAACCGAACACCCCAACTCCGGTATATCCTGCAACGCTGACCGTTTTTCCATCACAGCTGTATACCATCATTTCGAAAACCACAAATAAGGCGGTGAAACTAAGGACCCACCTCAGATTTCATGGGGAAAATACTAGATTTCAGTCTGCCGTTTAGCAATTCACAAATCCGTTCATTTCATTGGTACAGCTTTTTATTATCCATCGGATGATGTCAGATGTTACCGATCACGGACGGCAGTAGACGAAACACAAGGAGGATGGCGCCGGACGATTTGGCCTAAAATGCAAGTGCACCTTCATGCAGTTAGTCCGGCTGTGGGTACAGCAGTGTGTTGAGGCCCCGTTCTCCAACCGTGCCAGTTTAAGGGGCCTGTTTTTCCGCGGGTCTTTCGGTTAGACTTTTCGCGAATTGGTTTGAGCTCCGGGTTTTGTTTCCGAGTCCGCAATTGTGGGAAGATCGTTTCATGTGAGAAAAATGCTGATTCACCAACCGCACTGGTTTGAATCCGAATGATCACGCCCCGTACTTCGTCCATAACGTCTTTGACAGCTGAAGTGGAAAAGATGTCAAAAGTCGCGCTTTAATAGGTAGGTTGCTTCAATAGATCGATAGTTACTTCTGTAAATTTCCGACATTTAAAATACAATATTCAAGTACATTCACCTTGGATACGACTCACATACGTGTGGTACTGTGTTCGCTAATTCACTGGTGATATTGAGGTCACATCCAGGTGATTCAGAGTTTGAACATAGCAGCAAGAAGAAGGATACTGGTAGATGCTAGCGTTTCGTATTGCCTCTTCAGTACCAAATAACACCAACCAGGAACCTCTGTATGAGACAGCCACATCCTGAACCCATTTCGGCAGATGTTCCTTCATCCTAGAGTTTGGAACTGCGCAGTCTACTTCCTTAGTCTCGATATGACGCAAACTTCCGGTCTCGTCCGTCGCCAGGCACACGTCGGTCACCAGTCACCGGATTAATCCCGAATCAACATTCATGATTATACTGCGCGAAGCCAATCCGCGTTTCCTGCGTTTCGTTGAGGCGGTCCCGATTAGCTGGCTCAAGCCGGCATTGTGTGCACAAAAATAATTGTACTCAGGCCTTAGACTCCAATAACCATAATAATTCTGTCCTGTTGTTCTCCACCCCATTTGCTATTTTATTTCTACACCTTTTCCCATTCAGTCAGTGTCATATACATGTTCCTGGTTATTGTTATTTGGTACTAAAGAGGCATCTACCAGTGTCCGTCTTCTTACTGATATGTTCAAATTTATTAAGGGAACCAAGTGTTTCAGATGTAGAAGTAGACCAACCCAAGCGACCCGTATGGTAGCAAACTATGTGATGAGTGACCCAGTTAATCGGTCCATAAATGACCATCGACTTGTAGTAGAACTCCTAACCGTGATAGCTTGAGAACCCAATAACAAATAACGATATCTCAATGAGAGTCAGTGAAAAGGTCAAGTCGGCGGTTTACATCTTAATCGCTGGGATGGGTGTACAAGCTTAATGGAGTGACGCTCGTCCGGACCCTGTCCTATTCTGTTCACCTATGTTGTTCCGGTCCCGATCCGGGTCCAGCCGCGTCATGCGTGCCCGCGTATCGGCCGCACTGAATCACATCCAGTCTCAGCGTTCCAACTGGTTGGGTCTGCAGATGGTGACTACGCGCGTGCATGCGTGCGTTCGGGTGTGGAAGAAAGCTTTCGGACCGGTGAATGTGTGGGGTGCATGTGTGTAGGTTGAGGTCGGGACAGTGAGCCCCACTTAGACCAGAGGATTTATGTGATGGGCCGCGTGAGAAGTCGAGAAGACCGCCACAACCTCCGCGCCAAAATATCTGCGTTTGGCCTCATGTGCCCCAGATTATCCGTAGGTTGATGTTTTCCTACGATAGCAGGCATGATCTCCCTGCTGCTGGGATTACATGTAATACCTGCGAGCTAATCCAGTATCAGTGTATACGATGAAACTATGCAGGCAAAATCCGGCATGAGTAAAGTAATATTTGGATTTATTCAGCTTCAAACAAAACGGTTAAAAGACGAGCACTGGTTGGCTGATCAGTAACAAATAACTAACAACAAGGAAAAAATTAATTTAACGTCCACAATCAAGACTTATCAAGTAAACCTGATGCCCACACCAACGTCACTTCGAGTCGCGCCGAGACTATCCCTTCGATATTGGTGGCGTTCATTCAAAGTCTGAATTGATCCTGGGTGCAAATTAGGATCACCTGAACTTCCACCAACGTTGAACAGCCTCCAAACTTGCTTTCAACCTGTATGTTCCTAACAGCTGAAACCTCACATTGCTCTGGATGGTACCTAGCAAAATCACTAATTTAGAGCGCTTACTTGTTACTTGTTAAGTGAACAATGTATGAAACTGAGTCAACTATAACCACAAGAAATCAGTTAACCACACTGTTGACAATGAAGTGATTATCTGATGGTTTTTCAATCCACCGTTTTCGATTCTATGAATACCCCGTCCCAGGTTGAAGCCAGAAGTTCGGATTGTTTGAAACTGCTCGTCATCTTTAATTTCATTCAAATAACAGACAGCTTTTTAAAAATACGCAGGAAATCGTATAAAAAATGAATGGTTCTGGTAAGTTTAAGGACATCCTGTTACTAGGAAATACTGCGTTCAACCGAAAACTGAACATATTCTCATTGTGAGCCACTGTATTCAACAGTTTACGTAGCTACAACACCTATTAAGCTTACACGACAAGCTACATGGTTAGTGACAACCATGCTCAAAATTTTTCACCTCAGCGGTTGACTGTTGTTCTCATGTTTATTAATGTACATGAAGTAACTGTAAATTTGTTGGTCCATGAACTACGAAAATTCGTTACTAAGAAAATTCGTTCCCATCGCTTGCTTTCCCCATTTTCCACACTAACCTGACACTTTTTCCCACTACCACACCCATCCCATTTTGTTTTGTTGAACTAATGTGTCACTAAATGTTTGCCGCGGAAGTGGCCATTCTTGGCCTGATCCGCTGGCGTGTCGGTTCAACTTTGACCTTGTTGGTCCTTTTGAGAAGCTGTTGAGTTTGTTGGACGAGACTATCGTCGCGAACGATTGAGGTTTGCCTTTTATAATTATTGATGCATTCCGTTAATAGTACCGTAGAAATTGTTGGATCCAATCTTGTTCTCATTTTGGGGATCCGTTTTTGGGCTACGCGTAACTCAACGATCAGACGTGAATCGTTACAGTACTCAATCAGACGTAGCTTGGAATTTACTGATGTCAAGGAATTCCGACCCCATGGGACTCAAGGACGACTCCGGATGTGACAGGCAAGTCCGCTGTTCTGTAGATGCTGTTTCGGTTTCTGGCTCAAGTCATAGTCGTAGATCCACACACAGTCTAAAGAGTTTGCAGGCTAAATCTACGTTGTTGCTGGCTGAGCTTAAGGAACGAGAAGTCATAGCGGAAGTCACATTGGAGCGTAAGCTGACCCAGGCGAGAATGGAAGTTGAGAAGGCTAGGTTGTTGCTTAACTTAGCTGAAGATGAGGATGCTCATGCTGACTTTGACCTCAAGCAAGAGCATTCAGTTGATCGGGATGCTAAAGTGAAGCAGTATTTAGAGAACCAGAACGTAAGGCTGGCTCCAGAATTGATGCCAGTACAGCTCGATGAACATCCTATCCCAGTCCATCCGTCGTATTCTGTCCTGTCAACAGCCCCTAGTCTTGACCTTCCTAAGGTTGAGTTATGCTCGTTTGATGGTGACCCCATACATTACTGGAAGTTCGTTCGACAATTTGAGTGTTATGTCGAAGGGAAGGTATCAGATGACGGTCAACGGTTGTTGTACTTGTTACATTATTGTAAAGGTCGTGCCAGAGAAGCCATTGAGGAGTGCGTCATGCTTCCGCCAACCTCTTCATATCGCCGAGCGCGCGAAATACTGAGTGATTTGTATGGGCAGCCGTACCATGTTGCTCGTTCCCTCATTGATGGGTTGTTGCCTGCAGGAAGGATTGTACACAATACAGCAGATGCTCTTTCCAAGTTATCAATAAAGATGCACAGCTGTGAGATAGCCTTAACCCAAATGAACTATCTCTCTGATCTGAACTCTGTAACCAACTTGGAGAGAATTGTTAAATCGCTGCCAGTTAACATGCAATACAAATGGGCAGAGGTCGTGGACCGTGCACTGGCGTTTGGTCAGGAGCCTACTTTCGAACAACTTCGCGAGTTTATTTCACGGAATGCTCGAATTGCTCGTAGTAGGTTTGGCCAGGTTGCCTACGACAGTGACCACAAAATCAGCAAATCCGCTGCGACGTATGGCTCAAACAAGTTGGACACACCGAGAGATGCCAGCAGACAGGCGAGAGCCTCAACTTACGCGGTAACTAAGCAGTGTTTACCACCCTCTGCAGATAGCTGTCTCTTGTGTAAGCAGATTCATGAGCTAGAACGCTGCCCTGAATTCCGTTCAATGAATGTCGAGCAGAGATGGGACACCGTTCGACGAAAAGGCGGATGTTTTATCTGCCTTAAGCCCTCCCACGTAGCTATCCACTGCAAGCGTAGGTTGAGGTGCAACATAGATGGATGTGTTGGTTGGCATCATGGCTTGCTACACTTGAAGCCCAATGGCCCTGAGGCAGCCACTTCAGTGCATCAAGGCTCTTGCAGTGCAACCAATTGTTCAGGCAAGCAGGCTCGCTTAGGTGTCATCCCGGTGCAAGTGGTGGTTCCCTCTGGAACCTTTACTACCTACGCGTTTGTGGACAACGGGTCAGACACCACCCTAGTAAAGAAGAGCTTTCTAGATCGTCTAGGTATCTCGGGCACCGCTTCGGTTCTATCCATTACAACGATCAATGGAACTAAAGCAACGTATTGCACGCGCGCCAAGTTAAATCTGAGGTCCTTAGATGGAGATGAGACTGTTACCATCGATAACGCCTACTCCGTTGAGGACTTGCCCATGAGACCTATCTATTCCATCCAGAGAGAAGCGAGTAAGTGGGCGCACTTGCTGGACGTTAAATTCAGTGAAATTGAGGACGGTGAGGTTACTATTCTTCTCGGTTGTGACGTGCCCGAGGCGCACTGGGTCCTAGACCAAAGGCTAGGGGGACATAGACAGCCATACGCAGTGAGGACCCTGTTCGGTTGGATGTTGTGCGGACCTTTGACCAGTGAATGCCAGGCCAAAGCTTCTGTCAACTGGCTTTCGCAGGACGTTCCTACGTTAGAAGATCAGATTCGTGCCTTATATGATACTGAGTTCACTGATACGTCCCCGAATTGTCCCACACTCTCTAGAGAGGATTCGATGGCCTTATCACTAGTGCAGTCATCCGCGCTGGACGCAAACGGGCATTATGAAGTGCCTCTTCCTTGGAAGGATGAGCACCTCCCCTTCCCTAACAACTACAAAATGGTTCAGAAACGTTTGTCTTACTTGAAGAAGAGATTTAACCGTGATGAAGATACGTTCTCGAAGTACGCGAAGGTGATACAACATCATATTGAACGTGGGTATGTTGAAAGGGTCCCCCAAGCTCATCTCGATCCAAGCTACCCGCATCGGTGGTACTTGCCACACCACCCTGTACTAAACTCTAAGAAACCAGGGAAGCTCAGAGTAGTCTTTGACTGTGCTGCTAAATACCAGGGATTGTCCCTGAATGACAGGCTGTATCAAGGCCCTGACCTGACTACAAATCTGATAGGCGTATTGCTACGATTCCGCACAGAGAAAGTGGCAGTGTCAGCGGATATCGAAGAGATGTTTCTACAAGTACGCATCCCCGTTCGTGATCGGGGTATGTTCCGGTTTCTGTGGTGGCCCGAACATGACCTTGCAAGAGATCCAGTAGAGTATCAAATGGCTTCCCATCCTTTCGGCGCTACCTCCTCCCCCTTCTGCGCCAGTTATGCATTACGACGTACCTCTGAGGACTGTGAGTCGATGTATGGAAATTACATTCGCGAATCAGTTCGGACGAATTTTTATGTTGACGATTGTCTAGTTTCGGTCCCCAACGCGAAGACAGCAGAACATTATGTGAGAGAGGTTTGTGATATGCTGAAAAGAGGAGGCTTCCGACTGCGAAACTGGGTTTCGAACGACCGTGAGGTGCTAGCATCAATACCGACCTCGGAGCTCTCACCCTCCTTAGTGGATATCGCAGCCAAATCCCTACCGTCACAACGAACTCTCGGTATCCAATGGGACGCTGAAACGGATGAATTTCGCCTGAGCCTTCAGCTCCCAGACAGGGCGGAGACTAGGCGAGGGATGCTTTCCTGTGTCTCTTCGCTATACGACCCTTTGGGCTTTGTCTCGCCGTGGCTACTGCCAGGCAAACGTTTGCTTCAAAAGCTGTGCAAGAGTGGTCTCGGATGGGACGAACCGTTGAGTCTAGAAGATCGCAAAGAGTGGCAAGCTTGGTTGTCAAGCTTAAAGGCTCTTGATGACCTCCGAGTTCCACGCTGCATACTGTTTTCGAAGATTGTCGCTACAGAGCTATCCGAGCTGCATATATTTTGTGATGCCTCGGAAGGGGGTTATGGAGCAGTAGCATATGGATGCTTCACCTCAAATGAAGGTACCAGGAATAGTGCACTACTGTTAAGCAAGGCTAGAGTTGCACCATCCAAAGCGGTGACTATCCCGCGACTCGAATTAGTCGCAGCAGTCCTGGCCGTGAGGTTACATGGAATCATCGTTAACAACTTGGGTCAGATGTTCCCATATTGCTATTTTTGGACTGATTCTATGATCGTCCTCTATTATATACACAATGTTTCAACTCGGTTCTGCACGTTTGTGGCTAACCGCCTTTCTGTGATCCATCAGTCATCGACACCCAAACAATGGAGACACGTGAGATCCGAAGAAAATCCGGCTGACCTAGCTTCGCGCGGTTTGACGGGCGGCCCAATAAGAGACAAGTGGTTGAAAGGCCCTGCATTTTTGAGTTGGCCTTGCAGGTCATGGCCTCCGAAACCCGGCACTCTCGTTGAGCCCAACGACGTTGAACTAAAGAAGACGCTGGCTCATGTTGACTTTGTCGTTCAAACAAACGGTCTGCATAACCTTATTGTTCGATATTCAAGTTGGACTCGATTGCTTAGAGCCGTGGTATGGCTTACCCGGTTCAAGTGCTACATTAAGGAACTCCATGGCGGGCGCTCGGAATTGGCTTTGAAAGCTGGCCCTCTCAGTTTAAAGGAGATCAAAGCGGCAGAAGTAGATTTGATTAGATCAGTACAGTCAGAGTGCCTCCCCGAGGAAGTATCCCTGCTGTCCAGACTGTCCGGCTGTGATAACCTCCCTGTTCTCTCTCAAAGGAGCTCCTTGAGGAAATTGTTCCCCGTCATGATTGAAGGAATTATACGGGTAGGAGGTCGACTGTCGCTATCAGCTTACAGTTTCGAGACCATGCACCCCATAATTTTACCTAAGCGCCATCACATCGTTGATCTTATCATAAGATATCACCACGAGGTCGAAGGTCATTCCGGAAGGTCTCATGTGTTATGTTCGCTAAGGAGGCACTTCTGGATCATACAGGGTGGCGCGGCGGTTAAGCGAGTCATTGGATCCTGCCTAGCCTGCCGTCGTCGTTGTGTTTCAGTAGGTAAGCAGCTAATGGCCCCTCTACCATCTGTTAGGGTAAACCCAGCGTGGCATCCGTTCACGAACGTTGGTTTGGACTATTTTGGACCCTTTTGTGTGAAGAGGGGCAGGACTTCCGAAAAAAGGTATGGATGTATATTCACGTGCCTACAGTCCCGAGCAGTGCATATCGAAGTAGCTCACACGTTGAATACCGACTCGTTTATTATGGCCCTGTCACGATTCATCGGGCGTAGAGGTAGGCCTGAGGCAATTTTTTCTGACAACGGTACAAATTTTGTAGCCGCTGACAAAGAGCTTAGAGGCTGGGTCCGCAACTTAGGTAGCGGGTCCGTCAATGACAAGCTCTTACAAAAGGGAATTCAATGGCATTTCAACCCACCGTATGCTAGTCATCGGGGTGGAGTATGGGAGCGATTGATTCGATCTGTCAGATGTATTTTGAGCGCAATCTGCCGAGAGCAACGAACCAATGATGAAACCCTGCTAACTTCATTGGCTGAAGTAGAGCGTATTTTGAACAACAGGCCATTGGTTCCCTTTGCCGCAGACGGTCCTGACAACATCGCCCTAACCCCGAATGACTTACTTCTCCTGAGGAGCAATACGGGGTTGGCCCCAGAATGCAATCTGGTAGACAGGTACACTAGGTGTTGGAGACAAGCAAATAACATGGTAACTACCTTTTGGAAAAGGTGGTCTCGAGAATATGTGTCATCGTTGCAACTGCGCCAGAGGTGGTTGACAAGGCAACGTAATTTCCAGGTCGGTGACGTTGTCCTTGTTGTATCCGATGGACTGACTAGAGACCAGTGGCCCCTGGGACTAGTTACGAAATGTGAAGTAGACGCCGACGAACTAGTCCGTACTGTAGAGGTTCGCACGAAGACCGGTCTAATGAGGAGAGATGTGAGGCGCCTCTGTTTGTTAGAGGGGCATGATTGTTAAACACCACGGTTCGCGAGGTCTCCAACGTATGTCGTGTGGTTAGTTAGGGAGCCAGAACTGTACAGCACTACCAGCGGTCTGTCAGATGCAGACGAATTTTGGCGGGAGCTGTAAATTTGTTGGTCCATGAACTACGAAAATTCGTTCCCATCGCTTGCTTTCCCCATTTTCCCCACTAACCTGACACTTGTTCCCACTACCTCACCCACCCCATTTTGTTTTATTGAACTAATGTGTCACTAAATGTCCACCGCGCGACCGGCCATTCTTGTCCTGGTCCGCTGGCGTGTCGGTTCACCTTTGACCTTGTTGGTCCTGTTGAGAAGCTGTTGATTTGCTGGACGAGACTATCGTCGCGAACGATTGAGGTTTGCCTTTTGTAATTATTGATGCATTCCGTTAATAGTACCGTAGAAATTGTTGGATCCAATCTTGTTCTCATTTTGGGGATCCGTTTTTGGGCTACGCGTAACTCAACGATCAGACCTGAATCGTTACAGTAACAACATTTGAGACGGCTGGGCCACTGTTAGTGTGAAACACTGTTCCGGAAAAAAAAACAAATTTGCTTACCAATCGCATAGATTGATATGAACAATTTCGTTTACATTTCGATATTAGCTAATGAAGAACATGAACTAGATTTGAGAGGTCTCATGTGACCCATTTCGGCAAATACTTATGTGGAAGTAATTGAAATGAAAGCGTTGAGTCAAAAGTTTGATGACGTTATGCAGACGACCCCTTTGTGATTACGAAACTAGACAAATCAAATGGACGTGGGAATCAGAACCTTGTAGTGATAGTCTGCCATCTTTGGACTGCCGGGTCAGTGGAGGAGGATACATCCCCGAGGCACCACAAGAGTAATCAACAATCTTAGCTATTGGTCTACTCACTATAAACAAGTTTTCGCATAATGGACCGAACAGTATTGAGTCTATGCGTAGGTAAAATTATCCAAAAGATAGCACCACCAGGGCCGTCTCTTGTAAGGCCATTTTATTACAGTCAACCCTTATTGGGTTGCTCTTATTACCACAGTAAATGAAAATCAGCCCAAAGTCAATTGGAATTCCAACTCATGGTCAGAGGTTCCTCACCAGGGCCGTCTCTTGTAAGGCCATTTTATTACAGTCAACCCTTATTGGGTTGCTCTTATTACCACAGTAAATGAAAATCAGCCCAAAGTCAATTGGAATTCCAACTCATGGTCAGAGGTTCCACATATCGTGTCACACATTGGAGACGGATCGTGAAGATGAGCTGGACAATGTCCAGGTAATTAGACGTGTGTTTCGACCTTCTCAGAAACGTTTGATTACAGAAGTAACCGGAAGTACGAACGGCAAATGAAATATAAACAAAAAGACATGGCTTTGGTTTTAGGCACGTAGCCACCAGTCTTCGGTTAGTCGGATTCACTTGCGTGCGGAGTTTACGTAGTCGATAGATTCCGCAGATTAACAAGATGATCAAGTTACCTTAACGAAAATCAGTTTATCGTCTCATCAGCTTACCTAACCGACTTTGATAATTTCACTTCTGTCTAGTCTCTTAAGTAAATCATTCCAACTGTAATGACCCTTGTTCATGTATAATTGATCTATTACAGATAGTCTTCCGATTCGCTAATTCATATACGTCTAGCCCGCCTTAAGCGCCATCAACTTTGTTACTGGTTCCTCTGGTTTGGTGGCACCATGTTGTCAGGATTGCAAACTTATCAATGAAATCAATTATCGCGTGCTTCAAGCATGTTCTGTATTAGGACGAGCAATATTCATCTGTCTCCACGGGCAGGTGCACGGAATAATAATGATACTTATTGTGGAGATTGCTCACAACAGACATCGGATGTGCCGAATCCTGAGAAGTGCCAACACTGGCAGAACCACAAATACTAGTTGTGTGATTCGATGTTTCAGTTGTGGTTAGACAAATAGTTATGAACGGATCTCATTGCCAAACTCATGCGGGTTAGGCCAAACGCGCTGTGAATCCAACAGACTCTAACACTTTTGCTGAATACGACAACCAGGTGAACGACTACGGAATACCGTACCCAATACTTGGTACATATTGTAAAATGAAATGAATACAAATCATGCCCAGCTGTTTTCAATGTGTTGAACTGCCTCAGTTTTATGCGATCACTTATAGGATGTTGATGTTTATTTCAGTTTCTTCGATCACACACAAAACCAATGATTGTGTATAAAACGTACAAGATAACTATGATAGTGATTGGAATTGGTTTGTGTGGCTACATGCAGTATTAGGTTCACTGTACTAATACTTGTCCTTTTCACAAGTACACCAACCATACTTGAATGAGGCTGTCGCATTCCGGTATACTGTCAGCCTGTCTCCCTACTGATTATGTCAGAACCCTTTGCGTTCCCGTTTAATTGGTGTAGTTTCCCAAATTTTCAACGGCTTTGGGCCTCCATTGTTTATGAATATGAGGAACGACGCATCCACACGAGACAAACGGTCCGTGTCTGTAGTGGTTTCCAATTAAGAAGTCGTGGTTCTCCCCCGGACTGCGTGTCACAAGTGTTTTTTGCACCGTCGCATACAACGCCCACTCACGGATCTGTTCCGCCATTTGATGTCGTAAATTCTATTCCGTACTCTTAAGGTACACGACAACTTAATGTGAGAACAGCCCGGCGAGTCACAGCTAGATATTTGAAAGATGGTCATGTTGTTGAAACGAAACAGTCACAATTCAGTTGACAGTGAGCACGGTTCAAAGCTAATGCTAACTTTCCACTAATAATGTTAGTGTTGCAACTACCTGTGGAAGGCAACTTCGATGTGAATCACTTTACGGAAGCAACTTTAAGATGAGGCTTGAATGTCTCACTCGTAAAAGTGTTCCTGATACCGGCCTGTTAGTGGTTCGTTCTCCTGAAACTCAGCATTTTTTTTGTCACTTCAGTCATTAGTGCATAATTGCCTAACTTTTTGAAGCAAAGTTCCGGCAATGGTGCGTTTTTGCGCTTTTAATGCAAATGAAGCAGATCTGGTACCGTTGAATCCAGGCTGACTATAGACACAAAACGCTGCAACTTACGGTCCTGACGTCGACTGAGTGCAATGTCATGAAAAGTTAGGCTACCCCCTCGATATACTGTCCTTCCAGGCGAATGCTAGCTGGTGTACAGTACAATTTTGATTTTTCTGGATCAGCAAGTATGCTTTTAGATATGGCATAAAATTTGGTTCGCTCATGCTTATACAAAGAAAATTGTCGGGTCTCTGAAAATCTGCGTCCTGAAGCCTTTGTATCAACTTCTCAACGTTCTTCCGCTCAACACAACGATTGGCTCATGGAGTAGGTGACGCGAGATATCAACTAGTTAGGCATAAGGCCATCCTGCAATTTGTAGGGCGGTAAACATCACTTCTACTATGGTTGACTGTGCT
This sequence comes from Paragonimus westermani, assembly GCA_008508345.1. Taxonomy (NCBI): domain Eukaryota; kingdom Metazoa; phylum Platyhelminthes; class Trematoda; order Plagiorchiida; family Troglotrematidae; genus Paragonimus; species Paragonimus westermani. The sequence continues at coordinate 98,700 of QNGE01001321.1, read as the reverse complement.
GGTCAGTTCTCCGGTGGAATTCTGGACTCTACCCCAAATACTTCCAGTACTTTTATGTGGCAGCCTGTGAGATCTAACCAGCTTTTCTGTGACAAACTGGATTGTTCCGTGGGGCGATATATTTCTTTACCCTAAGTGACTTATTGACGATCTTCACATTCAACGTTTTGATTGGTCATTTGCTTATCATTTACCATATTCGCCGCGAAAAAAACAAAATGAGTGACACAACCCATATATCTAACCGTAATTACATGGATTCGTAATGGGAACTCCCGACGGTCTAACTCTTGTGAACATCTCCAACCTCCAACGCGTCCGCTGCAAAGCGTAACAGTCCGTTTCACCTAGATCACAACGGCAGATAAACTAACATCGTCAAAGAATGTTAAAATTCCTTGTGGTTGATAATAGCAGTTCAGTGAGGTATCCTCAAAGGAACGAAACGGAACTCTGTTCAGGACTACAAAATAAGATTAACATTCCCTGCTTACAATCAATGGTTCTTTCGTATGTGATCGAAAAGAACAAAACAACTGTCAGCAGCTCGCAACACCGAACGCAAATGCTTGCATAAAACCAGCTGTTTTAACTCAATGAAACTGACCGTCCTTGTGTTACGTTGATTTTCACCTGGAATGTACACTAGATATTGGATACGGTATTACCTAGCAGTTCACCTGGCTGTCGGACCCAATGATACAGCATTAGGAACTGTTGAACTCTTAAAGCGTGTAGTCCAGTCTGCGTAATATAAGGTTGCGTAACCATGATAGAAGCGCCAACTCACGTAACCAGTGTTTGTGCTGTTACTGTGGTTAACACGGGCTACAACCGACTGCGATCAAGCTTCATATCTCCCTGTTGGACACTCTGCACGGATGCTGAGAAACACATCTATATTTCTGGTTGGATAACAATAGTTTACTCCAGTTCATGTCTGATCTGCAAAATACCCCAGTGTTCAGAAGCTTTGATGTCAAAATATTGTCCACGTAAGTCTTTCGCGTCGTAGTATCGAATATGGGGCAACAGACTTGAACCAGACGATCTGGAAACACAGACGATACAGACGGGCGTCAGAAGGTTTAATGAGCTAATGAGCCACGAATTCCAGCAGGTAATACGTAAATGATACCATAAGTCACTGTGACTTGACTTGACTGCGCAATAAATGTGGCGGCCAATGTGCTGTCCGTCTCCGCCTGGTGGATCACCCGCTCTCGTTTTCAGAAATAAGGATCATGGTGTCTTTTGGCTTTTCCTTTCATTAAATCCTTTCAGTACACCGTACACTGAAACATGTTTAGTTGTAACTTCACATTAAAACTTTTCTTCTTGATTCTCTCCAGAGCGTCATAATATCTACTCCTATATTAAACTAGTTCCTGCTTTATATAACTTTCTTCCCAGCTTATATATTACCATTGATGTTTCACTATACTGAATAGTTCCTTTCTGTTACGCTCTCAATCCTTTGACCAAAACCGAGAAGGAGAATAGGCGTAATATCACCAGAATTAGGCCATACGGGTCCTAAACTTATGGAACGAAACGATTAACGTATACGGTCGACGAAACTCAGAGCAAATTAGACCGGACGACCCTATATGGTAGTCAAACCCAGGGCGAATCAGATGAAACGGTCATATGTGGCAGTCACGGTGTCAGAACAAATCATCTCAAAGGAGACATCAGAAAGCAAACGTGAGAAAACACAGTACAGATAGCGTGCATGTGTTTGATCTCATGGCTGCAATCTGATTGGCTGAGCGAAACCACCCACCACACCATTCGAAGTTGGGTCGGTCGATCGGTGTGGAGTGATGCGTGTTGGCTGCTTCGTTAGAAAATGCGCCTCTTCACATCATTCTGTGCGTCCACGAGACAGAGATCAGTTTTACAGTAGCCTACCACATGGCTAACCACTCACACGCCCCCTGTTCTTAGGGAATGTGCGAACGCAAACTCAAACGGTGCACCCCGAGCCACTTGTAATGACGTCGTTTGGTCACTGTGACTGTGGTAGGTTACTCTAGAAATAGATGCGGTCAACCAAACCAGGTACTAACTATCTTCCCGCTTAACTCGGTTTTTGACTTATTACGAATGCTTACCTCGCCGAGTATTTACAAAACAACGCACTCATGTTACAAACATTTGTGAATGATAATGGAAGGACAAGGATAAACAAAAAACAGAAGTTAACAGTTAACAAAATGGCTCTGTAAAAGTTTTGTAACCTGTTATTAAAAATTACTGTATAATGACAGCTATTTGGAATGATTGACAAACCTTTGTTTCTCCCAGCACCAAATTCACGTGGCTTCAAAAAACTCAGGTGGACTAAAATAAAGGTATTGATTGGCCAGAATGGTTGAGCTTATCAACTGAGGACTCTGTGTAAGCATAGTAGTATATGCGTGGATGAACGTAACAGTTGTCACTTTAAGCTATTCAGAAAGTTCGAATGTAGATCTATACGGAGTATCGCGAAATATTATACAAAGTAAAACAACATGTTTCTGCTAATTCGGTGACTCAGTGGGCACAGTAGTGATGCTCTGAGGCTGTTTACCGTTGCACTATATTTGCCACATGTACCAGATAAGTAATGTAATTCGGTAAGACAGTTTTATAAACTGCACACACCCGTCTGTTTTTCATCGTGTTTATACAACCGCTTATCGATACCACGCAGCTCCTTCGTCAGTGGTTATAGCCTCGTAGAAATACGTACGTCGACACAGCTTCGATCACACCTCAAAAGCTAATGCGAAACACCGTAACGATAGTGCCTTTATGATAGCGATAAGGTGAACTATTGTGATGGTGAGCCCGAACACCAGTAGGAACTAGCTGTGAGTTCAACCATATGCTTATCGTGATTTTTTAAAATGAGCAAATTTTGTGCTGTTTTGTACACTTTGTTAGCATTAGGCTTAGCTAGAAACATCCATGTTGTTCTAACCAGTTTTGTTGTCCAGCAACAAACATCCGACATCTGTTCACGTATTTCGTCAACACATTGTTAGTGTGTTCTGCCGTCCTGTTTCCGATCTGGCCACAAGATCACCCACAGCTTACCCTTTTACATAGCTGGTTCATTTCGTGATACACACCTGCTCAATGCGTAGTAAAACCATCCAATTTAGTGTATTGAATTTTCTACGCCATGATTTCTTAAATGACGACACGAACGCGATTGACTCAACTGACGCAAAGGAACCGCCAATCTTCGTTAGCACACTTTATATCGGTTACTTTGACGAGAAAACGCCACTGGTTATTCCAGCTGTCAACAGGGTTGCCAATCTGAAACTGTGTCAGTCAGCAGATCATACTGGTTTCTCTAACAGATGAATGGTAACTAATGCTTGCCTCAAGATTTGCTCACATCGGTTTGAACACCACACATGTTTGACCACAACTTTCTTATTCACACAGAATCGTTATCCAGGCTCTATCGGAATAAACAAACGTTCGCCCCTGTTAGGACTTGTCGGTAATGTACATGTTTCCCACGACGGCGACTTAAATTCTGACCACATTATCATGTGGCAACCGTGTTGATCACTGAGGCATTGACTTTAAAGTAGGTACGGCCAAGTTGTCATTTGCAAACCCAAACATTTTTTATGGGCTGTGACCTGTTTGCTCGACCGTCTTGACAAGACACAGTTACTGCCTGTTAACACTAACCTATAGGCGCGCGATCAGGGCATCTGATTCAGGTCGAAATCATCAACTTAATTCAATCTGCTAAACAAGATTTTTGATCGCCGACTAGTAGTGAGGGATATGGTTAACTTCAGGCTAATCATAATTCATATTTGATTACAGTTAGTTACGAGTTTCCAGAATGTACCTTTGAGAACAGTGGTAATGTAAGATTGAACTACCGTGTGTACAACTTCGTTGTTTCACTTAGATACATGGCTGACGAATGTAAACCCGAACAGCTGTTGCCAAAGGATTCGAGATGGACGTAGAATGTTGCACGGTTGCCTCTTTGAAAGAAGTGGAAAGTTGTGCTGCTTACAAATAGCTCCATGTGAATTGCGTTAGCCATGAAGTACAGCCTCACAAGGCACATCAGAACAAAGTTCTTTCAGAATTGAAAATTGATATGTTGTTGAAGTGGGTTCCTGTGTGCCCAAATAATTGTTGAGGTCACGTGTTAAAGCTAAGTTTGTGAATGATTTACCTACAGTATATATCAACTGATACTCTGACAATGGTTGCATATTTCTTGGAATACTGTTAATTTCTAGTTAACAAGCACTCGAGTGTGAACCCATAGTAGTGGTGAGTGTTTATTTATGGACCGATGCAATACTGTGTATATCCAAGGAATATCCCTCTTATTGATGAAACTAATTTCACTGTGTACTGTGCGACTTCGATGGGACAGTCTTTAAATGAAACGACGACAAGCGTTCTGTGACCAGGTTTTGAGACCAAACTATTCAATTTGCTAGGGCTGCAATAACAAGGGCAGTGGTAAACCGTATGACAAGGAGAGGAGCAGGCAGCGACAACAGTTGTAACGAAGACCTACGAATTATGTGAGATCAGATAGTAACCAACAAGCTGATGTCAGAAATTTTTTCTGCTTCGTGACAACAGCATACAATACATTAATCCGAAAAGTGTTTCCTGAAAGATCGAACTGGGGACGGTGATATTTGGGCCCAATAACTGGTTCATTTCTACATTCTGGACAGTAAAATTTGAGCAGCAGTTACAAATGCTTTAATAAACGTCAGTAAACTAAGGTTCTATTACACTTTAAGTTAACCAGACTGAAGCATATTGGCTGTGAAAGGAGCGGTGAAATCTGCAATCTGTAAAGGTTGCAAGGTCCATTGCGCTAACATTGTCCGTCTTGCTGCAAGCATTTGATGGTCGGTAAAAACTGTGGTTGAAACCGCAATCCCACAATTTCTCAATGAATAAGCAACCATCTGTTTGGAGTAGTCATACAGGAATTATGATATCCATCTACTGAGTGGAGTTGATGAGTTATCGATGAATTCGTTCAACTACACGTTTATCTCAATCGTGAAAACACTAAACTGACAGAACGTTAAATGTAGACTGGTAAAATGGAATTAGTGCTGGTGTAGGTCTGCTTATTTTGTTACCCAGGAGGTGGTCGCTGAAAGAGGCATTTCAAACAGTTAGTTAGAACCAGAAAACTCAATCTTCTTACATAAATGTTATCCAACTTGTGCCGCCTCTCAGTCTACATCAGAAGACTAGCATCAAATGTCTTTTAATGTAACCGCTTCAGAAATTTACCGCTGTTGTGTGTTAGTAGTAAGTATCAAGTTCTCAGCGTGCAATAAGATGGGCTAATGAGTCAGTGGTTACAAAGGAACCGGTTGTTTTTCATACCTTAAATTTAGGTTGATATGCGACGATAGGTCTGCTATACACTGTAGCCCCAAAGTGATGAAGAGTCTTAACGTGTACGGAGAAGTATACTGTAGACAAACTGGAAGATATGACTGATTATGCAAGATCGGAACTTTAACAACAAGGAATACAATGTAATTCCAATGGAATACCCTTTTCAGGTGAACGATAGTTTAGCCAAACTAGGTGCTACAATATACCAATACAGCTTGGCAACAACTGAGAATAATCCATACCATCCAGGAGTCCACTGGAACACAAGACATATGAGACATACGTAAGACTGTTTGGATAGCAAATTTACTGAACTCGGATTTTGTCCACTTTGGTTAGTTTAACTCAATTAAGTTGTACCGGGAAAATATTAATTCTGTTTGCAGTAGTTAACTGAATTCTTGTCATGAGGAGTTACTGGTTTTTCTATACAGTAGGTTTACTCGGGGTCCATATGATAAGTGCTGGTGTCCCGGTTAAACACTTTAAACGTTGAGGCAAAAGAAAGCCCGGATCATAGAAGACTGGTTAACATGTGGCAATAAATATGGTCTGCTGTATGTCCGTCAGTACACATAGAAACAAAAGTTTACTACGTTAGGTTACATCACATCGGTGGTGGATCATCAAGTCGGAGGTACGGGTGCTCCAAGTCTCGGCAGAGTACATCATCGAGGCGGCAAGGTACGTGCAAAAGCCCACAACGAGCGGGTCGGGGACAACAAGGGCGACCGGATGAGCTGTCGCTCAACTGGATTGGACCAACAGACGAGACATGGCAGGGAAAATGGGATGGATAGTCAAATCGCGAGCACGATTATCCTAACATCCGGAGGAAAATCTCGACGTGGTCGTAGAGTAGGGCCAGAGGTCACAGTGGATGGATTGTGGGAAGCACGAGCGACCGGATGGGCTATCGCCCAACGAGATCGGCTCGACGGACGAGGAATGGCATGCGGGCCGAATTGCACACGTCGTGCGAGCGGATGCCAGGGGGGTGTTGTGGGCCGGACTTATGACCCACAAACGCGTGCCTGCGCGTAGCACGTTGACGAGCCTGTTGGACAATAAAGGTTGTGCTTTACTGGACACCCTGTCAATACACTATCATGTTTGTGATTTGAACTCCTACAAAAATGCACACGAAGTGACTCTGTTAACCACTGGACCAATGATCTCGCTTTAGGTACCAGAGAATTATATCGCCTAAACACTCATTCACGTTCGTTTACGAGTGATGGCCCAAGTGACCAAACTTTTCGAAGGTGGACAAAGAGAGAGCTGCAATTAACTGTGAGTGGTAGTTAGAGGAGAACGACGGAAATTTGAGGTGGTCCGTTAGACGAAGTAAGCACACCAATTTTGTTCTGCTTGAGATGACACCAGAACACATGAGAAGACCCAATAACACTTTGCACTTCATCTTAGAACGTTCACGGTTCTCTCACTTTAACCTTAGTTTACTTTTTCTGAAGATTTTCCTACCTACCCACAGCCCACACACAATAGTTGTTGTATCAACACGTTTATGCGCACAGAACAAGGTTAGCCGAATTCCACACTCACTGAATCAACAGCTTAGGAAGGTTCATTCACAATTTGTTCAACAGTGTATGTGAACACATGTCTAGACAACAACCTGCTGTTTTAGTTAGCTGTAACAGCCAGACATAAAGTCAGTCCAGGCACGAACAAGCAGCTTGCCCAACGAAGCCACAACACACGGTCACCACACACACCGAACGCAACTGCTTTTTGTCTGGCTGCTCCCCTCTGGCCAAGCTGACAAGGTTGAACTTGCAAGGACTGAAGTCTCGGTCAGCACAGCCCTCCTAATTCAAACAGCACACAAGCCTGACCACCACGCCAAGGTAGCCGAAAGGTCAGGCCGACACACAAACCGGGTGCTGTGGGCCGGAATTATGACCCATAAACGCGTGCGTGCGCGTAGCACTTTGACGAGCGTGTTGAACGATAAAGATTGTGTAAGATATCCGCACTAAATGTAGTATGAATGAAGTTGAATAGTTTGGGCGTCGTGTTTAACATGTTATTGATAAACATATTGGGAATAACACCTTCAAAGGTGATTTCGATTACAACACTCTTGAGGAAGGCCACCCGAGGTGGTTGAAACGTAGAGTATTACAACCTGCTCGAAACGTTGTGCTATTCAGAATCTGTTTATCGATAAAGATTGTGCTTTATTGGACACGTTTTTGCTACCATGCTACAGTCTGACGGCATCGTAAATTCCATTTGGCGTTGAAAAATGATACTTATCTGGAATAACGTTTGCCTTTAAAACCAGTGAAGGGCATCTAACCCCACTAGGATTCCTTTACACAAGACAAAATTGTATTCAAAGTCTCAAACCACTTTTAATATCGTCAGTAATTTTGTGCGTAAAAGTGTAATTGAATGGCTTACGATCACTGTGAAATGACACGGTAGACTGAAGACTCGAGTCACAAAGGATCACTACTATGGTCAGCCTGCAAATACGGAACAACGAAATGAAAGACTGCCAACAAGTGAAACATGTCAATGCAATATCAGAAAAGGATCTAGCATCTAGGTATCGATCATCTGAATGATTTGGTGTATCTGCCACTGTTCGTAACGATGTACTAAATAGGAGATGATTACCCAAATCTGCCAAGTGGAGTAGAGGAATGGGTATATCCTTTATAAATAGATAATCATCTGGGAAAAGTGGGGCCGGGATATGTGAACAAATAAGGGAGAGAGATGGGTAGATCAAACAGAGACAGCCAATCCGGTTCAAATAGGACATTAATTGTATTACTAATGAGTAGTGTGGCAGATTTATCCAGCCGAAGCCCTGACTTTTCACAGTTGGCTCTTATCTAAAATCCTAAATCTGCCACACCACTCATTAGTAGTACAATTTCTATGCTCAGCAGTGACGTTGCTGGATTCCAGCGTGATCTGTTTGAGGAATCCTGCCGGGGCAGTCGATCCCCTGAATCATTTGGTGGATTCCATATGAAACAGTGGGACGGGTGGGTAACAGGGTCCAAATGTGATATTTCCGAGCTCCTGGCGTGGCTTTGTAGCTCAGCTGGTAGAGCGCTTTCCGCGTTGAGGCATGATGTGTCTGTCGCTGTTTCGTATCCAGCCAAAGCCCTGACTTTTCACAGTCGGATATTAATTGATAAACCATTACTGGGACCCGGAACGAATGCCCCATATTCATGAGAAGCTGTAGTCCTCCTGCTATTATTCGCAACGGACGACTCCATAAAAACATTGTCATATTACTAAGTAATGAAAACTAACAGCTGGCTCTAAACATGCATGGTCACAAGGAATTTCAATTGTATATTCATTTATAACACGGTGAAGTCTCTCGCTAGGTTTATATTCTTCCGTCTGCAGAATAGCTCTCTGGAACATATGATAGGCGCCAAGTACAAATATGCAGACCAAATTTCATTCTCGTGTAGAAATCATACTAACCTTGTTTATTTGTGAACGTTTGATGAGACCTACTGCTAAAAGTAAGTTATCCAGCCACCAGTCCGTGACGTCGGGAAACATTTAGACATGCAACAATGGCCTTGATAGATGATGCCCTGATCCAATGAACAAAAAAGGTCAAAATGAACAAACGTCATTAATCATAGCATACAACAACCTCCTCGACAGATCTACCCAAACTATGTTTATAACGCACAACAATATTTGAACGGCCAGACGGTGTATCCCGTATTAATTGTTTGCTCAAGCCACCTAAACCGATGGGGGCTGTGCATAATAATCCCCAACCGCACCCAATCATGAAAAACTGAGTCCACAGGTTTCAGTAAAAAAATACAGAATTTTCGCTATAATCTAGTTTAAACGTTACATACAGGAGAGGTGTATGAATATGAATTACAAGAAATCCCGTGCGTCTTTTATACATTGCATGCCCGACTTCCGCAGCAGATATGATCGTCTACGGAGTCTTCGGATCTGATGAGTTCAGTCGTCGATAGAAGTTTTGTCGTTTGTTTCTAAACGAACCTACAGTTTTACGAATAACCTTCTTGAAAACTCACTGGTGAATCAAAACACAAACCCTGGAAGGACACAGTCCACCTCCGTTCGTCGGCAGAATTCCACTGAACTCGCACTACTACGCGTTAACAGCCAATAGAGTTTGAATAACGAAATCAAAAATCCTGTTGTCCAGGTTGACAGCGCCACTGCGTCTGTTCTCATCAGATGCTGCACGTAACAACGATACCCTCGAAGCCCATACACCTACTCGAGGCCCAACATGTCGAATGTCTGATTATAAACCTAGCTATTTTTTGGTGGACAGATCCTTTCTCCTCCCTTTCTTTTCTCCTCCTTCCCGTAAAGCGTTTCCTTTTATTCATGGTCGTGTGACCGATGAGCAACAGTGAGAGCCAATGATGTATTTTCATTTGTTGTAATAATGACAGCAATGGATCCTGTGTAAATAATCCTAATTTATTTTGGATATGCTTGACAGACTGAAAAAAATGTCGATCAAACTTAAAACAAAAACTGGACTGAACTCTCAAATGCTTCGTGGTCAGGTCATCGTTTCTAGATGTTTCAGACAATTGCAACATATTTCATGTCAGACGTACTGTAGTGACCTAACAAGGGTCAAATCAGCGAAGACAGTAGGATAATCTGAGAGCTGTGCCATGACTCAGAGTGTTCACAAAATCTTCCAGACTTACGATCTGAATGCTACACCTCAAAACTCCGTAGTCTGCTCTTTCTCACGACAGACACATAAACCAAAAATCAAACCGGGAAACGGAGTGTATCATTTTGCTAAACTGTTTAATACTCAGTGACAAGCGCAACCAATATGAGTAGCACATTCATTACTTCGACTGGTCTGCGTGAGAAAGCCCCAACAACAACCAGATGGAAAAATTGAAGGCACTTCAGACATGCAGCACTAAATCAGTGGTAAGTAGGTGTACTACTAGTATTCACCCCGAGAAGTTTTTGACTCCAAAATGATAGCTTGCTACTGGCGAATCTACCACACGATATAAAAAGTGTTGGCAATTGTCCATCCAGGCGGCTGTATCAGTTCTTGCCCGCCGTAAGTAATTTTTATGGGAGTAAAAGAAGGCGCTAATCAAATGGGGTGAAAATTCCCAACTATCTAATATCTGATCACCATTTGTCACGTGATGTGTTTTCCAGATCTTAATGTTCCAGAAGGACACTGGTGTTTCAGTGATGCTCCTCGTACAACTGGAACAATCACTATTCCTGTGTGTAGCAGGATAGAATATTCACCGTATACGTGTAGTATATTTTTAAACGGACAAAGCTGTATTTTTCGCATGAAAATGGTCACGAATTTCCATGATACATTAATCCTATAAGTGTAATAAAATCGTGTAATCTATTGTTCTGTGGTCGGCATGTAAGCAGCATAAAAATGATAATAACATTATGGGGGTCAATCGTCCGTTGTTCACACGTGAGGAGGTCTTGGCTGTGCAGTTAAATCTTTTGAACAAAACTCCAGAGGTACAAATCACACTGTGTAAATCCCCAGTGTAGTCACGAAAAATATAACGTAGTATATTCGATGTATGGTGTATTTCGATGTCGAGTTTGGTCGATATTTTTTTCAGGGTTATTGAGTGAATTTCTTTAACTCTAATGAGAAATTCAGCAGTTTCAGCAGTAAATAATTGGATGACCATTGAATTCGCAAGCTAAGATTACCAGCACACCACAGACTACTCATGAACACCTTAGGTAGTCCAATGCTCAAATTAAAAAAAGCTGGGGAACTGTCGATCACACGGTGCACTACACCGCATACCCTAACATGCACAATAAAATTATCGTGATACTATGAACTAATTTGTGTTGAAAGTGACTTTGAGTTCACAGAATTTGTTGAGTCAACGCTAGATTGCCTCAACAATAATCGTTTCTAATGACACAATGAGTTAATTAACCCATATGCTAGCTACTCGAAAGCTCACGTTTTTACATTTATATGGTAAAGAAGAGGGTGCCTTGGTTGGTAAGTAATTTCTTTTCTATACACAACCTACATTTCCATGATATTGTGAATATAAAATTCGCCAGACGATTTTACGCCAAGTTTCCATTACACTGAATTTCACATGAATGAATGCTGAAGGATATTCGCAAGATCCGTTTGCAGAGCTTTGTGAATCTCAGTTGGCATTCTTTTGTATGGTATTATTTGTTTTTACGTAACAACTCATGAGCGTTGTCTCACAGAATTAATACTATCTGTTTATTCTTTATTCTTAGAAGTGAGCAATCATGTTTTCAGTTGATAACGTTAAAATAGTCATTTTATGAGAGGATCACCGATTCAGTGTTCCGCTCTTGTAAGAGCTTGTCCAAACAGAAGGTTGAACACCACTCCACGCGCCTATGTCACTAACTTTGAACTGTCTTTTAGCAACGTAGGGCCGTTTGATCACTTCCAGTAGAAAAATCTACAATCAGGATGCTTTGTTAAACTCAAAATTATTAATATCGGTTGTGCTTGCCTTTACGACACCAAAAAAGTCAGTTCCGTCTACTGCGGTTGTGCGTGGTGACCAGCCCACAACAAATTAAACATTCAGCCACGACTGTTTGTGTGGCCTGTTCAGACTACCTGCTCCATTTGAAAGAAGATAGTTACCGCCCTCTTAAACTTACTCCATAACCACGTGATAGGTACTTCTCAGTTAGGGTGAAGTCACAGATTAACGGGTTTCATTGTTGCAACTATGAATGAATGTGTCTGTTTTGTTCATAAACGAGGTTAGAACAGAATGAAAATACCTGAACTTTGAGGCACGAGCTCCCACACCGACGCCCATTCAATACTGTTATATCTGGTTCCCAGAAAAGAGTTATCGCGCAATAAGTAATGTCTTTTAATAAAAATCGGTCTGGAGTGCATGACCCGTAGTTGCTGACAACCGTTATTTGTGCTTGCATAACCAAAATAACCGCCAACTTTACCATTGAACATTTGTACTTATCTGTCAGCAACACTAACTCTAAAAAGTGTAGCCGTATCACTACACAAATGACGTAATCCTTTTCAAGTTCAGCCTCTGGCTTTTTTATCAAACAGAATACATAGGTTAGGTTCAACAAACATGCACACCACCTCCTAAATTGATTTTCGGTGAATTTTTATCCACAGGCACATGCTACTTGTGTTTTTAACGTCATTTACAACTGATCGCAGCTGTCGTACTCCCATAGACATTTCAGTCAGTCCCCTCCGGAAAGAAGCAATTTCCCAAGTTTTGCTCTTGTTGGGGCTCGTCACTAGTGCAAAGCCTTGCCACGGTGCTGACTACGGCGCCAGTCGGACTTTCCTGAGGCAACCATGTTGATCGCTGCGCTACTGACCTCACATAAGGCGCGATGGATTACTCACATCTAAATACTGTCACGATCGCTTGTGTGTGTTACTGAGGTTTCCCGATCGCCTGGAGGGGACACACAGTAAGTGACCTCTTAACTCCGGTCGACGATCCCATAATTAGGATATCTCTGTAAGTTGAAGTCATAAAAATTAATTAAATCTGTTAAGCAATATTTTGATTACTGTCGACTGGCAAGGGCGTTTGGTGAAAGTCGAGCAAACCGAGTCTTACTCGCGTACGAAAGTTGTCGCGCGTTTGCGCATTGTGATCCAGTCGTGCCCATTGTAAGGCAAATGATGCAGTGATCAGTTGAGTTACTTCATAAAAGCGTAGTTCGAGATCTACTCAAAGCTGTGAGAAGGATTTCCACTACTGACGAGCTCTAACAAGAGCAAAGCTAGAGTATACTATTCCTTTTTGAGAGGGCTGCGAATGATGTTCAACTTATATGAACAAATACCCACTGCATACGGGTAGTGAGACAAATTCTTAGCCTCTCATTTGTATTACCATAGTTTCTAAGTTATTCAAGGTTTTGAAGCAGATTGATTTCAGCATATTTCCTTCCATTTAATTCACCTAATCTTGCCTGCACATCACAACACATTCCCTCTCATATGAGTTATCCATTTCCAGAGTGGTGGGATACCATGAAGCAGAAAGAACTCAAAATGTGTTACACTCGGTCATGCCAAAACACTTTACGAGACTACTGAAGGCACTATCACTGTTCACCAACCAGCCTGGCCACAGGCGTAATTAATGTCGTCCATTGCAGAGACAATCAAATACCTCTGTCATGGACAACTCCAACAGTTCTGGTAAGGCTTGCTTACAATCTCATATCATCATGTGTTTGTACATTCCTTCGCTGTTCTTAAAACCCGTTAAGTTAGCTTTCCAGCTGGAATTGTGAAAGAACCGAGCTTACACTATAAAGAAACTTGTGTAAGCAGATATTTTATGTCCCAGTAGTTCCAAAGTAGTTCCAAAGTTATTGACACTGTATTTCAATCTGAAATGAGAACGTTCTTGCCATAAATATCCACGTGATGCGTTTCGCTTTATGCGCAACTTCCAGAAGTGGGCAGAACACGTAAACATCATAACATTTATGGATTGCCTGTGTCCACGATTCGACCGTCCTATCCCACAAATGAATGGTACTCACTAGCGCGTAAGTGGTGTTTGAGAGTGGCATGCTGAACTGGTTGATAAATGTTCACACCGTAACACGCCTCAATGTCCTCCGTATCAAATTCGCTAGTTAATCATACCATATGACATTGTCTCACACAGTGATCATCCTGTTTTACACAGCTTCATCGTATGGTGTACATCGTTGTCCATGGAAGCGCACATATGTCGTGTGCTCACAAAACATATTTATCAATGAAAAAAGTGGAAGTGAAAGTGAAATTGGGGAGTTGCGACAAACGTTGACCGAGTACTGTTGTTAATCCAACAAAACGCACTACAGAAATCAATACAACCAAGTGAATATATACGAGTCATTTGAGGTTTTCCTTACCGGCCTGTTCCGAACGTGTGTTGAAATTGCAAAAGGAACTAGTTTTATTCACATGGTTAGAATTAATGGAAAAGCTTGGGACAGCTAGACGATCTTTTAAATTTAATCAAAACCAAGTGCATCTGAAACGTAGTTTTATGAACTAGTAGCACAAAAGCCGCTGGGATTGCATAATAGGACAAGTCTAGGGGATTAAACACCAAGATACCGTGCCGTGGACTGAAAAAACGTTGTTTGTCCCAATTAGCGGCTGCACTGTTCAGCTATCAGAACAGCTTGTTTATAATTGGTCAAAGTAACTACTTCAGTGGCTCTTAAGATTAATTGGGCACTCAAAAGGACGTGTTTGTGATCGAGCATCACTGGCCAGTAGCCAGACGATTACATGAGGTTCTTACCAAACTGTATGGAACTATTGTGCATTAACTAAATTAAAGCCTGGAAGTTCCGCACTTTCGTCGCTTTTTATTCAATAAATCCCCTCATCGTACTGTCTAGTAATATAATGTCCACTTTCACCGGCAGCGCTGGCAGATACCAAAATGTACTCTTTCAGGGCTGTAATTGATGCATCCTATTTAGCTGGTCATTTATTGGATTGCACATGACAGAAAACCGGGTAGTTAGCTGATCCTGAAAGAGAAATTTATTTGAGCTCAGCCGATGTAGCATGTGCTGAGTATATTTACACGACTTTTAATGGCTATCTAAATCCGGTCGAAATAGAATCCACCACAGTTGGATGATTTCTGACGTCGAATCGTTGCTACATTCCTCTAGTTACAACTAGTCAAATGCCACTCGAGTCAAATAAGTTATGTTGACAGGGACAGTTGATGTTCTATGTGCAACTCTACGGGAAAATGGTAAATGCATCCGTGGCTTAATTAACTTGGAGTGGATGAACATTTGGTTTGCTATCAAAGTTTGTGTTCACAACAACACCAAACAATTCAAAAAATGGACTTAAATCGTCAGTTGTGGCATTGCTCAACTACTGGAAAACACGCTCATTCTGGGCCGTACAATATACCCGGCAAAATCATTCCATTTCAACTAACTGTGTGAAAAATGTCAAGAGACACTGAAATGTTACGATAAACACGACGAGTGAAAACAACCACAAAATCAGCCGTGTACTTAAAATGACCTTTGACTAGTAAACGCACACTACTTATGCCACCCCCACTTTGTCAGAGGTCCTATGTTTCGCATGTTAGGACAGCAACGAGAATCAAATATTAGCTTGTTATTTCGTTGAATATAATCTATGGCATTGGAAACTTCTTTAAGGGATATATTTCCCTCAGGTGCATATTTAGAAAATTCACACTCATGTCAGTGGCAGTTTAGATGACAGCCAGAACTGTATATTGCAGTGCACACTTAATACGTGGACAGGGAGAATCCTTTAACAATCGCTTGTTGACTTACTAACCGCACGACTGCGGAAAATCAAACTGAAGTTAGACAGAGTTACAAAAACGCCTATTTAACTAAAAAAAAGCGTTCATTCCTTTCAGCAGTTTGAACAAAACAGTCGGAAGACGAAAACTGGTAGAGGCAAGCGTTTCGCATTGACTTGTCAGCAACAAATGTACAATAATACGAACCGGATTTTTTTAAGGTGAAAAGTAAGGGGGCAGTGTGGATAATCAATTGGTGAGTTAAGATAGGTCACCAAGTAAAAGAAGGGTCAAGTTTACACACAGAGTCGACTGATTGCTGCCACCTCAACAGACCGCAAGAATCTTGCATTGGAGTGACTTAATAAAATTCTGAATGCACAAACTGGGGTGGTAACGTGACCAGTGTTCAGGACGTATCTTGCGACTGCGGAAGCTGGTGGCTCGCGTGTTTCAACGACATTGTTGTTCTTCTGTAATACAGTGTTTTGCATCCATTTAGGTAAATGTCCTTTCACTTTGGAGATCAAACACCTCTCGATTCTGCCTATGTGATTTCCTTTGCACTTACATGTAAATTGGTAGACACAATGTGAGGTAGCACCGACAGGCCGACCTCTTTTGACTGAAGGGATAGGCAGTTTCTGGGTGCGAGCCAATACACAGAGTTCCACTGCGTTAAATGTTCGTTTAATCGATTTCGCTAGTCTTTGAGTTGTTTGGTGCATGCTACAATCACCTTTGAAATGTAATTCTATACAAACCTTTTTTCCTCACTATAGCCACCTGTTCGGAAGGTGGTTTCGGTCTATTGTGCTATTCTACGAACCTTTTTGGATACCCATTAGATTGTAGTACAGACGTGATCAAGTCTGATTCCTTCTCAAGAGTGTCCTGCGTACATATTCTTCTTCGTGCGAATAATGTATTTACCATTAAGCGTCTGTGACTGACAGGTGTGAAACTATTAAAGTTCGGGTATTGTCCAAACCATGTGGTTGTCCTATTGATAACTATATTAATAGGACCATCTTCCCGGCGATTTCTGAGTACGTCTAGAAACGGCCAACAATCGTCAGCCTCAAATTCACAGGTTACCATTAGGTTGGGGTGACAACTATTTAATCGTCGCACTAGGTTATCTACTGTCTGTTTGGAACGACTGGATACTACTGTATCATCGATGTAACTTTTGTAGTATGACGGACTTGCTATGTCTGCGGCTAACTCCCGCTCAATCCTTAACATAAAAATGCCTGCGAAGATGGGCCGTAGTGGAGTTCCCATGACTACACCATCTCTGTGACGGTAGCGCCGATCAAGAAAACGGAAGCTGCCGTTTTCTGCGCATAACAATAGGGTTTCTCTCACAATTTTCTCGCATAGTGAGACGTTTGTGAACAGTGACTGAACGTCTGTGGAGCACAACAACTCATTAGCAAGATTGCTTCTGTCCAAGTCACTGATCAACTTAAAAGCATCTTTAATTGAACAGACCTGAAGCTTTTGTTTTAATGGTATTAGGATGGTGACTAACCAGCGTACCCGTGTATGGTATGGAGAATTGGTCACCGCCAGAATAGGCCTGAACGGCATTCCACACTTTTGTGTCTTAGGAAGGCCACAGAGTTGAGGTGTTGATGGTCTACATGGTTTAAGGGAATTGTACGTCATGTCGTCAATTATGCGTAGTTGTAAAACAAGTTGAAGATGCCTTCCTACGCAACCTTCAATTTCGGTGATATTGCCCACTGTGTCTGTTTGCTGAAACTTCGATTCGTCCACTAATATTGACAACGTCTTCTGCACATATGCGTCTCTGTCTGAAACGACTGCTCCGGAGCCCTTAAGTACTACTACATTTTATAAAAATTTAAGTTCTCTTAATGATTGCAGGTGTTGCTTCGTGATAGAACACCGACCGTTGAGCATCCGTGAATTTGGTTTTAAGCCAGCCTAGGTTGTCAACAGTAGTTGACAGAAGATATGACAACTGGTCAACGAGGTTCTCAAAATGAGCTCCAACATAAATACGACTAAACCTATGTGACAGTATTTTTTTAGTGCAGACCCAAATGTAAGGCTTCTAATTGCAAAGAATTCAATTTTACTGTAGAGCTCTTCAATGCATACTTTCTGGGATCCAGTGGAATTGGTTCTTCAGCCGGCTTCTTACGTGACTCCTGCGAACGGTTGATATAAGTCCGTTTCGTACGATCGACGACCATCTTATGGAATTGCGTGAACACTACACGACTGCATAATGACAAGTTTTCTTCAATGAAAAGAAAACGACAGTGCGTTTGACTCAAATCCACCAGTCACCTTTGTGCAATTTCGATATGTGCGGTCGCAATGCGCCTGAGGTTATTGTTGATCACCTTTAGCTTGCTCTTTTGCAGCAGCCGCAGGAATTGATATGGATATCGACCGTCATGTGTGCATTCAGTGAGAAACGATATCTTGACAAGTTCACGAGCAACCTTGCATCTCAAGCTAGCCACACAGCACAACAACTTGCAAGTTTCGGCAGGAATGGGTCAATTTAAAAGTTTAAAACAATTCATTCCCATCAGCAGTTTGAACAAAACGGCCGGAAGACGAAAACTGGTAGATGTATGCGGTTCGTATTAACTTGTCAGTACCAAATTTACAATAACACGAGACGGTTTTTTTTATAGTAAACAGTTAATGAGGAGGGTGGATAATTCTGCTAGTTATCTGGTCAAAGGATTTTCTTAGACATCACATTTATTCTGGAGCCCAACCTCCGGAACATGGAAATGAGTGCAAAACCTTTCTTAACATAAGAATGACAGGTCTGTTTGTTTGTTTCCACGTCTTCGGGGAAGTGAGAATATGCTACAATGTACCCCTTTAAGTTGCTAGATATTAGACCCTAGGGATGCAATGTGTAAGATGCGATTGAGACAGACGAAATGTGAGAACATTTTGAACGATGAGATGTTTGGTGGGTGTGACATTCAAACAATTTAAATGTGTCTATCATCTTTATTACCACGCTGGCTTCAATAGTTTCGATCTGTTGATTGGTACATGTTATGTGGATGCTCTATCCAGTAGTGTTCAGAGTCTAGTTCTGACTGTTAGGACCAGATAAGAGTCCCCTTTTTGGATGTCTTCTATGCGGTTCACATCTGGCAAGCACAGTGGCCAAGAGCAGGAGCTGCCGCCCTGAACCATTGGATAAACTTCTCAAGATGAAATCTGGACTAATTGCCCTGCAAGAGCCAGAGATTCACCTCAGATTTCTGTTGACTTTAGCGGAGATTCTGAGATCTTGCAACAATCACCTCCAGAGAAATTGCTGCCTATTATTATCAACTCATTTTCTTTGTTAATTTGAATCGTTCCACAAACCTGTGCACAGTTTACTACACTTTGAACAGCTGGATGCATGTGCTTCCATCAGGATAATTTTTACCTTACGCTTCACACTGTCACCGTTCAATCTGAAACACTACCTTCATCGTGTGAGTATGCCACATTCGGTATCTCACAGTCAAACTCACCCTTTCATTGCTGTAGATTTCACACTGTATCATATTTATCTGTATTCCACCATTCAGGTTTGAGAACAGAAGATATTAATCGGCCAAACCCTAAGAAACAGCTTTGTTCGATCTAGATCTTAAGATTACTGATGAGTAGTCGGGGATTTGATATATTTTCAAGTTGACCATCACTCACAGTTGATCGCAGCGTTCGCATTCACATAGACTTTCCAGCCAGCCTCTTTCGAAAAGAAGCACTAGACTCGAGTTTCGCTCTCATTAGAGCTCGTCAGTAGTGCATATCCTCAAGATTAGAAAAAAAGATTAGAAAAATGTCTCTCAAAAATAAATGATTCATGAACTATCATATTTCCAAGTTTGCTGTAATAATCTGCAAATCAGTTTCACTCGTTTGTCAATGTAGTCGGATTCCCGTAACATTTTACAACTGATACAACTTTGATGATCGCTGTTGGTTGGATGCTTTCTTTTGCCGTAACACATGCCGTTTCTGACAACTCAGTGCTCAAGTAACCGAGCTGTTTCAATAAGAATTGAAGTTATGTGGTTTTTACTTTGTCAGCTACGTTTCCTCTTACATGCACAGTAAATAAGTCATATAGGAGAGCTCGTAATATGTTGACATCGAGACTATGACAGCTGTAACGATGTCTGGTTTTTGCATGACGAGTACTGGCTCAATAACCGACGTGTAAATCAGTGTGTAAGTCCTACCAGAGCAATAGATGGATTCCTTCCCAAACTACAGCAGAACAAACACGCACCAGTGGAAAAGGTTTATCCTTATAAACGTATTGACTAAAGAGGGAGGAAACTGTACGATAGACAACTAACATGAGAAGCTGCCAGTAGCAAATTATCTGGGTTCGGTAACCCAAGTTCAGTATTCAAAAAGGGGAACGTGAACCGTTTCAGAAATCTTGATAGGTTGTCCTTTCTGGGGCATTTGGTAAATTCCACATAACTTGGTAAGATAGGCGGATAAATGAGTACATCTTTGACCGTTTTAAGTTCTTGGCGTGGCTTCAATATCAGTTGATAATGCGCTAACTTCTGATGCATATGCTGTTCTTGTTATGGCTTTGAGTTTAGTAGAAACCTAGCTTCTTCATAACTACACCCTCTCTGGATAGGTTTACTAAGTACATGGGAAATTTGGCGACAACTGTTGGTCAGTGCATTTGTGGAGAAGTAAGTTCACGGAGGGGAACTAAGTTGGGTAATTTTTGTCCAGGAAATCGGGTTAAACTATACATGTCACACGATTCATTAGTTGGTGGAAATGAGAAGTCAGAATGTTTTGAGTAGATTCTTAGGGTGAATTCACTGACAAAAAGTACTTTACGGCTAACGACAAGTCGATATACTAGTGAAGAGAGTGACATGCAAACCAGATTTATGACAAAAGCTTGTAAAGATCAAGCGCCCCACATGCGCTTACATAGTGAGAAACAGACAATTCACATCTCCAAACCGTTCTCCAGTGGTAACTACAACTTAGCATGTTTTGTTTGGAAGAAAGGTAGTCTCACAGTGTACGATCAATAGGTCATTTGAAGACATCCTTGAGTTGAGGAATACCTTGGTGAACAGATAGCCGCAGACATCATTTGTGGCGTCATCACCTGTAAAATGACATCGTTTGTACTTTTCTTTAGCCCGCTGTTATAGCCTGTAAGGATTAATGTTGGTTATATTGAATAGGAATATAACAATACTAATTTTATTTTTTGTGCGGCAGTTCACTACAAGACAAAAATATGTCTGTGATGTATATTGTCTGAGTTATCGTCAAATCAGAAAAAATATTCAGTTTTGTCTGTGGTCTTCCAGATTCACGGAAGACTGTTCAGCGTTGATTATTGCACTGTGATATTTGATGACCCGACCAGTGGGGTGGTTATCTGACTTACACAGTCTACTCAAGACCAGTGACAGAGACAGTAAAGGTAACATCGCATAACGCAAATTTGATTGATTTGCGTTACTGGCGTTAAGTACTGTTTGAAAAACAGTGATTCTGAAGCACTTGAGGTATATCAGCCCTTAAAAATACTCGTCATTGGTACGTTTGTACATACAACTGTTTCCAATCACAAGGAAGGGCAGATGAACTGAGTAAACTACCCGTACACGCTGTCTCAAGGCTGAATCAGTGTTAAATTAAAAGCAAAATTCTTTTCATTTTTGTGCATGGCCTGCAAAACTCGCAATCCATGGCGGTCTAACAAACTTTGCAATGTGTTCAAGCTTTCCTGATTTATGGCGTGCTTACTACACCGGAAATTCCAAAGATTTTGCATTCATTGAAGCACAAGATGTGTGCAGTGGAATGGCATACCTAAGTTAACCCTCCATTTAACAACCTTACCAACTAGAGGTATGCTCTTAGGTTCTACTGTTTGGTAAATATAAGCAACTACGAGCTTTTTGCTCTGATCCAATTAAACCTCAACAAAGCGTTCGCACATATTTTTGAAATAATTTTACGTTTGGCGAATATTCTTCGTCGTTGATATAACCATGATTTAAACGAAAAATTGGTGAGGTGAGTAAGGTGAATAAGGAAGGTTGTTTCATACCGAAGATGTAAAACAACTCTTTACGATCATGACAGACACCCAGAGTTACTGATTGCGAATTCTAATACAATTAGAACTTAACCTTAACCTCAGAACCATTACATCAGATCATTTACGCACAACGTTGTGCATACAAGCCTTCGTTCGTAAATTCCCAGTCAGAAGAAGGGAATGCTGTTGAAGACTTTGGCCTGTTCAGTAATAGATCAAAGTTTTTAACTAACGCACTAACTACCCGATATATCTTGCTTACAACATCACAGCCATGTTCCGACGAAGTTCATTGTCAAACTCGTGTTAGGTCAAATTAGTTAGCAAACTACACACGCCACAATAAAATTGAGTTTATAGTATTTTTGGATTTATTGTGAAGTGTTCAATGCAAGATCTCAAACAGCAACTTATTTACATGCAATTGTTAGAAAATAAGAACATTTTTTTCAGCATTTCAGTTGTTGTGGCATCCTTGTAAGCAGAACCGCTTGAACACCGCGCAACGTTACAAGTGATGTCGGAGTTTTGTGAACCACAGTATCAATGTTTTACCTAGTCGACCTTCTACGTCAACGTACGGCGATTTAGTAATGAAAGTGTGTGTTGCGGTTTGTGGAAATCTTCACCTGCGTCTCCTTGTAAGGTTTAAGAAAAAGACAGTGATAAAAATGTATGCTTCTCGTTATTCCAACCAAATACCGCATTCATACCAAAGTCCCGTTTCTTTTCTGAGTCAGGCCATACAGATTTCACGAATGCTTCTATACGGCTGCCTTGCGGTTTGACTAGCATGGCATACACTAAGAAAGTAGGATGAAGTTCAGTATGAAATCAGCGACCTAATAAATAGCACACAGGTTTTGAAAAGTGAAGCGGCAACTACACCATAAAACGTAATGGAACCTACGAAATTGGTTGGTATAAGTGGGTATAGGAAGCGGTGGCTCAACCGATGTTAACAACCTGACCCTGGAGCAAAATACGAGAGCTTTCGGTCGCAAAACATGTGTTGGATAGAGGTGACCTGGTTGAATCAGTTAGTGTATCGCTGACACATTTGCCTTCCTGAAACACTGATCATTGTGCGTAACCTGAAGGTCAGTGCTTCAGACCTTTCACCCCAAATGTGAACTGAGGGAGGTTGTTTTCATTAATTCTTAATAACGGGAAAAAATGTTAGAACCTAACAACCATTTTGCGAACCACTTATGCCACATTTTTCAAATGTATTTAAAAGCAGACGTCAAGAACGCATGGCCACAATGCGCACAATCTCAATCCGCCTCAAAAACCAGGATGGTTTATAATTTCTGACAGCATAAGTAGTAGTGTTCACTTGCTAAAGTTCGTCGAAACCTTTTCAACGTCTGCACTCTTCTACGAACTCCACTGAAACTGAGACACACGGCAACATTAACTTCTCAGTTAGGTATTACCTTCCAATTTCAATAGTTGTAGTTCATACATGGTGTGATGTGCGTTCGAGACTCACTAGGTGCACAAACCTGTTAGTAGCGATAATCACCAAGTTGATTGTACGCTATTCGTGAATTTTTACATAACTAATTTTGACAGAATTTCTAAGCCATCTAAGGTCAGATATTAGTCGTGAATGTAATGCATTGATAATAATTGATTTAACCATCAACAAAGTGAAAATAACTAGGCATAGACTATAAACACCATTGTTCATTGAACATTGCGAGGGTTATAGCTAACATTAATTCATGAATTGTATATTCTCAATCTGAAGTTCCGCAAAAATGTAAATAGTTTGCATTGATCATCAAAAAATAACTTCAGCGTTTTTAATCACTTTTCTGTCTGGTGTGTCTCGCACGCACAATTAACTACTCATTTGTATTCTGACGGACAGACTAACAGTAATCTCATTTTTTGTGCATCGCCTCCATTTCATTTGAGCTGATGGAATTAGTGCAAAGATTGAACTGATCAACTTCATACGAAAATTGACTGTAACTATCAAAGAAATTCCGGAAAACATTATCAGTATTATTGAAAACTGGTAATAGCATCTGAGGAAGGGAAAATGTGAATAATTGCAACGATCATCATTTACCAAGTAACACATGATTCACTCTGTTCTCGAGCAACAAGCTGGTAGCATATCTGGGTACAGTTGAGTTTGGGTAAACACAATTTATGACCTTACTGTGGGGTGATGACAGTGGCTACTACATGCAGTATAATCTTTTCGAAGAAACAAGAGTACAAAGTTAGCCGAAGATTATTGCATTCTAACGGGTAAATAATGTCAAGACGAATTTTTATTTAGAGAATAGATGAAATGACGTAGTAATATAAACATAACTAATCTGTCTATACTGTGTGTTATTCGGATAAATTATCAGTCAGTTTGTTCCTGGATTCTAGGTTACAGTTAAACGACTTGAATGTGCAGCTGAGTTCCACACCATGGTTGAAGTGGGATGATGCTGACGGATTAGTACTATTACAAGTTGCTATCAGCCGGTACAAACTTCATACGCTTCCCACGTAAAACGAATTGATGAGGGATAACCTAGTAACAAGCTGCACATAACTTGTCATCAAATCAGCAAAGCCCCCATCGCGATTGGGTTTTAAACTCTGTTAGACCTGCTTTTGAAGCTTGTAGTGTCAAGTACTTTATCGGTTGCTCGATGGATGTGGTCGAGTTTCCACACCTAAACTTTCGACCATACCCACTCTTGGACACTGTTCGAGGTTTCGTAACACTCTTCCGTTAGAATATTGTGTAAAGAACAGACAGTTTTGCGATATGGTACCATATATTCAACCATACTAAACTGCATAAGTAGTAACACGAATATTGCTGAATTCGTGAAAAAACAAACAATTATGATAGTCGAAAGAAACAAAGCAGTTTCGGTGTCACGACAAGTTTTTTATGCACTTGGTCACAACTGCGGTTTGACAATAATCAGGGCCTCTAGATCTTCGTGCTGTCGATAACTGTCATCGACTCGTGTGAACAACTGAAACATAATTGCTGCCAAAAATTTCCTCTAGTCACTAGCATCTTATCTGTGTTTCATTCTAAACATCAGTTAAGACCTAAAATTGGTGAGAAGCGGAATACTGTATTCTATGCCAACAACAATAGTATTTTTTGCCCCCAATCAATATACACAGTTTTGCACCGTGATATATCTCTTCTTAACTGCTTCTCTTAATAGCTGGGTTACCCCAAATTATACGGCTAGTTAAAAAACTACATCTTTCTTTGAAAAAAACTCTTTCGTGTACTAATTCGTTCATATGTAGCTTAGTGACAGTGTCGGGTAATTGTTTGAACCTAATAAAATCGATGAGTGGTCTTTCCGCTTCTTCTTCTTCTTCAGCCATGTCTACGAACATTTCCGATGGACATGACAGGATTCATGTGTACACCTATCTATATGAGACGGAAAGATCAGAACTGCCTAACCTCAAACTTTGACACTTTCCATTGAGGTACATATGCAACAAATAATGCCTGCTTAATCGATGCCTCTGTCTTGTTCTTAGTCGTTTCTTACGTGTTCTCAGATTTGGTATCATTAAACTGAGCAAACTATCTCATGTGCTTGTGGCAGACTAAGTTGTAGACAGAATAAAGTAAATGTGACACTTTCTCTGGTAAAAACTTGACTTAAAAACCATAAGGGACCTGTGTACATTATTTTGCGCAAGCACTCAAATAAATGGTTGCAATATACAATGAAGCTCATTGGCAATCAGTCATTTGTCTTCTGAATTGGGCATATGTAGTATAGCAGAGGTGGTAATTTAACAGCCACGCAATTGTTGACAATTTTGGCTTCGGTTGGACTAGGAACTAAGAAAGGAACCGTATGCACAAATAAAGCATGTTCTGTGACAGACAAAGCGCGAAGAAAGACCGAGAGCTCAGGGAGTCCATAGTTAAACTCAGTACACCCCCAACCCGTTTCATGTGAAATCCGCCAAGTGGTCGATGAAACAAACTGTTCAGACAGCAGTTTACGAGAAAGTCATGTTGAACACCATCTACGTCACTGCTGACCACCGAAATTATACTGCTGCTAATCAACAGGACAAACTGGTCAACCTAGGGCTACCGGTATGTTCTCGTGACTCACTTGATAGAGTACTTGCCACATTTGAACATACCGTTCCCGTTGCCGCTTTCGGTCCAGTCGAAGCTCAACAAGTTCGCCACACTAGCTGTCACAATGTTCAGCAATGATACCGTTCGACTCAGACAAGAATTTCTTAGAGAATTTTACTGGGCATTCTATTCCCGAATCCTTTAATGAATTTCACATTACTCACTGAAAACGGTGATAATTTTGTCCAAATGGGAAATTTTAGTTTTCTGAACCTGATTTCGTAGCTCACCTGGTAGAAATTCGTGAATAACCAAAATTGTGCAAATTAAGCACTCAGGTAGGTCATGTTCAATCAATAAGTAATTCTTTCCTTGATAAACCTGTCCTACGACTTAAATTATTAGGAGTGCATTTGCTACAAGCGGCTTTTATTCTTTCCAAATTTATTGAAGACATGAATATTTCTGATTGCCAAATGGCCTTTTGATGTGCACTCTATTTTCATAAGTATTTGTTCATATGAGGCTACTGACGTTTTGTGTTTTCCTGTGTTAGTATTCACAAGATGGAGAACAGGTGATTAGTATTTATAAGTGAATATAGCTAAAAATGTAGATGTGATAACTCGGTCATATATACAACACAACATACATACACGACAGATGAAACCAGATGGGACGGAGCCCAAATCCCGGGTGAGCAAGGTGTTGTCGGCTGGACAACCTGAATTGTGTGCATACCGTTATTGTTGGCTATGTAATTATCACAAAGACCGTCACTCCTCATTATCTAATCTTGTGAGGAAAGCTGGTGAAATCTGCAAGGTGGTGTTGATGGGACACGTGTCTTAATACGACTGTGTAATCTCTAGTTCAGCTATTCCACCGCGTTCGATCCCGTCCTCATCGTAGACACGATAGATGTCCTGTTGACTTCACTCGGTAAATTTGCGATTAGGACTGGGGTCAAATTGAAGACAAACTGTAATAAACGCGTTGCGCAACACTCGTCAGAAAATGGTACGACATTCATCAACCTATCGTTGATTTCGGTCGACCCCGAGGGGAAAAGTGGTTAAGAATGACAAAGAAATTCAGTTGTAAACTGAAAAATGTCTAACACAAAGTCTCAAATTGATTATTGTCCGCTCAGTGTGTACACAGAAGAAATAATGCATTATTTTTTAATTTTCCTTCAATTGATTCCGAAGAACAATTCAAAGTCGTTCAACATTTCAATTCGGATTCAATTCTTCATCATATCTGGTTGCATACTTATTGCGTTATTTCATCTTGTTTACTGGTATACATTGCTGAGTTTCACTCACCATTCAGTCGACATTTACATAAACGGAACAAAAATCTTAACAATGTAGTGATAAAAAGGTGTTCAGGAGATGAATTCATTTCTTTACATTTCCTATTTTGCAAAATCATCATTTCTGCGAAGCAATCGAACGAACACTTAGCTGTAACATTGCAAGGCATTGTAATGTAAAGAAAGGCTAGTTTTGTAGGGAACTCAAGGAAGTTCGTGGCGAGCGACCGGCAACAACTCCATAAGCCTAAGAAGTCTTCTGGGTTACTTGAACAAATAACTTAGAAGAAACGATACAAAATCGTGACCTGTTCACCTTTAGAGTAGAGAGGACAAATTTAGCGTCTATCCAGCAGCTTAGGTGTACTTACAGTCTGCTTGTTCTTTTCGGCTTGGCTTGCGTTGCCACACACGAACATCGACACCTGACAGTCTAGTGTAGGAAAGAGGATAAATTGGTTGCAATCCACATCTGGTCAGAAATGGTGTGATCCCTCTTATTTTTGCTTCAATTATGCGTTCAGTTGGTCTGAACACCGGTCTGATTCCAATAAGCGTCCACTCGTAACACCTCCTGAATATCGGGAAGCTAAATAGAACGTGCAGGTACAGGTGGTTACTTGTGCACACCTACCTGGCGAACCCCGGTGATGAGATTTTCTCACGACTGTCTCACCGGAATGTTTCCGTAGCGTGTCGCACCCTGTGATTCAGACCTCTGTTGGAAGTTCTATCAAATTGACCATCTACTGAATAGAACACCCAAGGTATATAACGTTATTACTTTGGCTTATTCCTATTGGCACGGTTCTCAAGCCATCCATTTAATGTATCTTTGAATGCAATCACGAGACCACAGTTTAACTCCTTGGGTAGCAGCAACGGCCCATTCCGCCATTATACAAGATGGGCTACTGTTGGACAACGCTACACCATACCACCCAAACGTAATTTAACCCTGTGTTTAACTTTATCAATAGGTTTCACTTCTTTTGGGGCCACTCAATAGACTGAGAATTTGTGTATACCTCAGTATGGGCCTGCCTTTGGAGAACCATCATCACTATAACCCGGGACATCAGTAGTTCGCACTGATGCTTAACTGCCACACAATTGTGAAGAAAACAGCAAACCCCATTCAAAAAAGCAAGGAATGCAAAATAGGGGACCTGACTACTAAAAACCGATGTGTCCAAATTCAGACACTGAAAAACTGGGTGTCCCCAACTTACCGTTTATTCTGGCCAGAACCAGTGAAAGTTGTAGTTGGGTCATTACAAATGAAATTGAGAGTGCGGTGGCAAGGCATCCGCCCGAGGGATCGACTCACTAACCCCACATTCTATGAATCAACGACAGCGCGAAAGCTGTCTATACCTTGAGCAAACAGACAAAGGCCGCAACAACATATCAAGAAACACGGGCCGCACTGATTCACGAGTTTACAAAGGAAAGAGACCGACAACGAGCAATGGATCAGTTTTACGGTTCCAGATTTTGCGACACTCAGGACCCCATGGTTCACTATCAATATTTATCACGACAGTTGACGCTGGCCTTACCGGAGGCAGACGAGAAAACGAAAGACAGATTGGTGAGGGAGCGGTTTATCCAGAGTTTGCCGCCGGATTTGCAGGATAAC
>QNGE01001321.1:5088-66854 GCA_008508345.1 Paragonimus westermani | reverse complement strand
GATCGGACCAACGGGCGAGGCAGGGCAGGCGAAATACGACAGACGGCCAGATCGGAGGCGTGGTTTTTCCAACATTTAGAGGAACATCTCGACACGATGTTGGAATACGGTCAAGGCCAACACTGGGTGGATGGCGGACAGCACGAGCAGCCGGACGAGCCATCGCGCAAGGAAATCGGACAAACAGACGAGGAATGGCAAGCGGAAAACCCTCCGATAGAAGGCACCGGTCACACACGTAAACCGGTTAGGAGTGCACACGACGTGTGAGCGGAAACCGGGGGGTGCTGCGGGTTGGAATTACGACTCATAAACGAGAGAGCGCGTGTTGCATGTGACTGGTGATCTGGACAATAAAGATTGTGCTTTGTTGGACGCCTTCTTGCTACAATTGCACTTACTGCACAGACAACTCGATCATACAACATTCACCCCTTGATACCAATTAGTTACAGTCATATGTGGCGAATTACATGATGAGACACAACACACATCCTAAAATCAAATCGACCATAATATTTCGAGAAGCCATGTAGAAACGCTTCCACTTAAGCAAGCTGTCTGAATGCAGCATCGAATAGAGTGTGGCAAAGCGTCTTGTGGTTCTAAAGTCCCTTACGTAATGCATGCGACAAGTATAGATAAATGAGTCGAAATCGAGAGGCACCAGTTAATTTAACAATACGGAATATTTTGCAGACTGGGCCTTTTCCAACTGTCTAATACAAGCAATCCACTCTCGCAGTCACTAAGGTACAGAACAGAGGTAGTCTGAACGGAAGTTTTCCGGATCTTGTTCGCGAGTGACGTTATCCAGACCAACACGTCTAAGAAAATACTCAGTGCGGAAGGGATGACAAAGGTGTATTGTTATGTATTTGGATGTATCCAGCGAGAATCGATTGTCTGCGTGTTACTGAGATTCCGGGTACCCGATAGTTTTCCGCTGTCATATGATTTACTATGCATCGAATTATGGTATCAGCATATACAAACTGTGAAAGATTGGTAGGCCGTGATTTTTAGCTATAATAAAATGAACAGAAACATCCGTTCCAGTATGAGACTGGATCACTGAGGTTTGAAAGTTTCCGAAATTGGTAGGAAAAGTGCACCGCCGTATATCTGCGTCAGAGCCCAAAGACTAGCTGCTCCGGTCACCACATTCGTCAGTTCATAAACCTATTAAACATGCTTGGGGCCGTTGAGGTCACAACAGTAAATGAACAGATTGTCGGAACTCCATCACAGCTGGAAAATATACTCATCGACAGACTAGATAGCATATATCAATATGAACAGCCTAAGCAAAAATGTGATAGCATTCATTGAGAAGTTGATGATATTAATTGGAGAATGTTAGAATCTGCTATCTTGATGACACACTATGATTGGACTGCTTGCTACTCACGTGTAAATATGAGACGGGGACGTGTTTTTGGGTCAGCGTATCTCACTGGGGCAGACAGGTTCTTTCATCGTCGATATACCAAGAGACGACATTCATACCTTCCAATAAACTAACGACAAGAGTAGGCAGTTATGCACAGAGATCTGGCTAGGTGGTCTCAACAAAGTTTTTCGAGTGTGACGCGCTTGCAAACCATTTTGTTAAATCAGGCAATTAGTTTAACTCAGAGATTTGTCTGCGTTAAGCCATACAGCTGACACTCTGCTCACTTAAAGGTGGTGGTCTACACATGGTATGTTCAATCGATGATCGTAAGCGATGACGATATCAAACCAAATGTGTGCATCATCAATCAGGAAACGCATAACCGGAGGAGGTCAGGTTGTGATCCTCCACCGGTGAGCAGGTGGGTTACATCGCATCTGATCGATCCAGGAACAGAGCCACCCGAAGCAATCGAAAGGATTATCAGACTTTTGCTAATTAAGTACCTGTATCGATTGGGTTCGTTTCTATCGCGGTTGGCCAACCAGATAACGATGAGTTTCGCACCTCAAGGTATCTGCGAGTTAATTGTACACTAGCTGCCTCACAGTAGGTGCATGGGTATTCAAAGTCATCATAGTTTACGCGACATGGGTTCGTCTACGGTTCATCCCATTCACTTTGCTAAGGTGTACAGTAGCTGCCGTACTCGGATGTACCATCGCGATCCAGCTAACAATAGTGGACAGCTTGGCAGCGTACCGTGAATTCCTTCTATCAACACTCAAACAGCTCCAGTTCTGGCTCAGCGTGCAGCCCCTGCTACCCCGTTTTTTAACGTGCGCATGGGTGCTACATGTGATTTTCATTGTACACTAGCTACCAGGTAGTATACAAGGCTCAAACTCCTGTTAGTACAATTGGGATTCGTTCAGTGTGACTAGTTCTTGTAAACAATCAATCCATTGGACCGTTCTTTTCGTAACGTAAACAGGTTCTTCACATAATTGAGGAGTTCAAACCCTTTGACGGGGCTTCGCATGTTGTTAGCTCACGGATGGCTGCGCCCTGGCCTTGTTGATGCAGCTCACCTCCGTCACCTGCATGAGCCTCATTGTACAACTTAGAGGGCAAACGCTACCCTTTCGAGACGTTAGACAATAAGAACTCTTGCCACCACTTCCGTTCGTCCTGACAGTGGACGAGACCACTCGTTTCAGACCGTATAGTGAAGGTCTCGGTTGGCCATGCAACATGCCTAATTTAGTTTGTGAAAAATGAACGGCGTCTATGGGGTAAATGTGGTTGCACCGAAGTTTCGATCGGGCACACTGGAATGTTGCTCGACCAGCAAACATGAATAAGTCTTGCGACAACGCCTGACGGGAAGCACAGTCGTACGGTTTCCTGTCAGGACCATACCTACCACTCTGAGCACGTGGATGTGAAGGCTCGTTTCTCAGACTGTACGCTCTACATTGGACATTGCTATCATAGCACGAGAATGTGCGTCCCTCGTTAGGCACTTGGAGTCGGCTCCCAAAATGCATAGTGATAGCACTCCACACAATTTTTCCGTTTGGTCTTTTTGTCATTCCTGTTTGTTTACCTGCAGATGCTATCTTCGAGCAAGGTATTCGCATAAGAGATGGTCTAATTGGCCGCCCATGTAGTATTCCATGCTCGTCTCGGGATGGTTGGTGACCAATTAAGCATTCAACTGAACAAAACGAACTTGAGCATGAAATGGAGGACAGGGCACACCCGAGAACCCGTTACTTCTTCTCGAACCAACCAAATAAATGGTCAACCTAGTTCACATACTTTTCCGAGTCACCGTTGCTAGTGTCTAATCGTTAGCTAGCTCTTCTGACGCGAAGGCCTACAAGTGCCTGGATGGAACCTAACGAAGTATTAGTTGTCACGGCCACTGCCGAATATAGTGCAGTAGCACAAGATAGCACGTGGAGTTCGATGCACGCGTCAAGTTACAACACTTATTCAATGAAGGGGACGGCCACTGCCGGAGAAGGTGCATATTTCCTTGTCAGCCTCCTTCCGTAAACGTGAAATCACTCCACCCAAACGGAAGGATGCTACCACAGTTAATCTGGCTATAACTGGTTGGATGAGTGAATATATCAAAACAGATAGGTGAAACAACTGTGGAAATTAGGCTACGAAACAAGAGAGTGCTATCTCCGGAACGAGTTTCCCAGGATCAACGAACATCGACACTAGCTTGTAGTTACGAGTTACAGTGGCTTTTGGTTCGAATGCTCAGTTGCACTCCTATAAACACTGGGTGCACTCTAGCAGACTTGATGGTAACGGTATCCCTAGGCAATTTGACACGCCATATCCACATGACTTTCAGGTGAACAAATCCCACAGGCGATGTTTCGGAGCCCTTGTGGCATCGGATACTGGCGCATTTGACGTTCCTGACAAATGGAGTGGTAAACCGTTTTGATCACTCCCATTAGTGAACTGTCTTATGAAATACCCGCTCTGATGATTAAAATGGTTGAAAGCTGAGCAGCAACCTGTTAAAATAAACATTAAAAAACGAGATCGACTTGCGTTGATGGCCGGATGGACTCGTCTATCAAAAGGATCAAGGTTATGATCCTTCGTTCCACCACCTTCAAATTTGATTGACTAATCAACCCGATTAAATATAGTGAATTCAATGTTACATTACTTACACATGTCCTTCATTCGCCAATATCAATAACTTGACCCTCTATCATTGTATAACTGACTTGTGTGATACATTGTACTTTCACATCTGTACACCTGCTCATGTCGTATCTGTCTCGAGTGCTAATCTAGATTTACAACCGGTCACCTGATCTGCTGCGACTTATGAGGCGGAGATGAAACTCCAGTAAACAGACATCATTGCCGAATGTCCACAAGTTATCTCAAAAGCAGACATTTTCAATCGAGCACCGACACATTCTAACTAACATGGCTGTTCATTTGCTCTCCTGAGCTAGCTAACAGACGGGTAAGTTTCAACCGGACCACGAAGAGATTGGAACTATCGACCCACTGTGGATATTGCCATCCGAACATTTTATTTTGATAGCAGTCGGTGAAATCCATCTGCGAACTATTTCAGCTTCAGACACCGAGTGAAAAGACAAAACATATTTGTACATATAACTAATCAAATTTGTACATAATATGGTGCACGCATTTGCGCGACACTGTAAACAGCATAGAATATAAGATAAATACAATCTGAAAAATAACACTGAAAATTTGAAATGAATAGAAACGGTGTGTTCAAAACGGGTTTTGTTCTGTTTGACATGACAACTGGAACAGGGAGAGGAGGAGGAGGAGGAGAAAAAGAGACAAACTGAGGAGCAAAGTTGAAAATATTGCGTGGGTAGACAAACCTGTTGATACGGCTGTCTTAGTGAGTGACACCGAGTTGAAAATGAAACTTCTCTGATACAAAATCGTTCGAGAAAGAAACAAAAGGCTGAACGAAACACGTCGGTCGATAGAGTGACTAGCTTGAAGAATCAAGAATCCCTGGGACAGTCAGTGAACCTTTGATGGAGATCGAGAAAGCAGAACCGATCAAAGGGTTGTTGCGCACGGGGTTACAGATACGCGATCCAAATGAGAGTCCGTGAAGTGATTGTTGGGTGGTTCCTCTGTGGTGTGATCGAAAACCTAAGCAACCCAAAAAAACGGAGGACGAGGAACTGACGGTGAACCCGAAAACGAGAACGTGGAGAGTAAATAAACATGTCGACTGCCAACTTAAATTTTTCGAACAAAATACATTACGATTGCGAACGGATGTCATAGTGTAATCATGAATCTAAACGCCCCGTAGTGAGTAGAAAACCGAAGATAGCTTGAAGAAAAATCCCTTTATTCACCTAGATGATGCCGGGAAAGTTTTCCCTGACTGGACTCTCCTAGAGAAAAGCAAAATCCCGCCAGTCCACTCCTATCATTCAAACTAAGTCAGAGATTGCTGTTGTGCCGTGCTCCTATATATACCCCAATCCTATACATAGGTACGTTCTTTATTCAATCAATGTAATGTATTCACTTAATCCATAAGTTTACTGGGTGATAATATTGGATTGAACAAACGGTGCTTTCAATCACGACCGAGATCGTGTGGTGTGTGGATGCTCTTCACGTAACGGTCGTATTCGTTTGTCACCACGGCTGGTGATGGTCATCGTCGTGCTTCATCGTATTAGTGTTGCCTAACCAGAACTAGCGGTATATATATATATATATATATATATATATATATAATATCATGTTTATGAGTGACTTCCGGTAGATTAACCACCCGACGTAAATCGCCACTTACAATGCAAATTGCTGCAAGAAAAGGACGTTTTTGATCCACAATTCTGCTCAATCTGTCATTCCTCATTTTTCGAACGGCCAGTGATCATCATTAATTGGTCGCCTGACAGGGTTAGAAGAGTGCCCAGATGGGTGACGCTTTGTTAGCCCATGGACAATAATTTAGAAAGTGATTTGGAACTGATTCAACCGGCAAGGGATCCACATGAAAAAAACAATTAAACACTCATTCAGATGTGCATCGGTAACAGTAGTACGCAGTGTGGCAAAATCACGAGTTTGATTTGACAAGATTATAAGCCATCATCTGTAAAAACAACGTTTCACTAGAAACAGAAAAACGTTCGGACATTATGTGGTGGATTGTCAGGACGGAGGTGCGAGTTTTCGAACGCNCGATTTAGACAATAAAGATTGTGCTTTATTGGACGCCCTGTTGCTACAATTATATACCACATATGTCGCCCAGAAACGCAGTTTTGTGAGAGAGTGTCCCAGCTGCGGAAATGCGAAAGACAATCGCCGAAAATCAATAAGAATCAAATAGTGTATTCCGAGCGACCCACTGTGATAACTGAAAACTGTATTCATTGGCAAAGGTGATTAAGTGATACTAATATTGTTTTCACTGAGGAGATGGGATCACTAATAATAAATGACAAAAGATGTGCGATGCCGATGGACATCACTACACTTACTGAGTGCCCTTCGTGACCCAAAACCACAGCAACTGTTCTGGTATACTGGCTGAACTTTCTATGGAACCGCTAGGCTTTTATGCTCCGAATGATGTGTTTGTTACAAATGTTTGCAGTGTTTCATCATCAACATCATCATAGACAGCAATACAGCAGTGGTTCACACTAATGCGTAACTGCCACACAACCATGAAGAAAAAGCAAAACCTATATATAGGAGAGAAGGAAAAAAAGAAGGAGACGAGAAGGGACCTAACTACTGAAAATGACTACGTCCGTATTCAAATATTCAACATCAAGGTGTCTATACCTTGCAAACAAACAACCGATATGCAAGTGAGAGTAAGGCATCATCAAAAAGACAGCTTCCCTACGGCTTGCGCTGCCCCGCGTCATTAAATGCACTCACTTCACAGACAACTCGGACAAACAACGACAACATTCACGCCACTGA
This sequence comes from Paragonimus westermani, assembly GCA_008508345.1. Taxonomy (NCBI): domain Eukaryota; kingdom Metazoa; phylum Platyhelminthes; class Trematoda; order Plagiorchiida; family Troglotrematidae; genus Paragonimus; species Paragonimus westermani. Next base: position 59,953 of record QNGE01001321.1, on the reverse strand, counting down.
GCTCGATTGGCCGCCATGTCACCTAAAGTCTCTAGCCACCGACTCTGTGAGTCGCGAGGACCACAACCCGGGAGACACACACACAGCTGATAGTCCTCTCTAACCTGAGATTTGACTTGTGTTGTTCCAACAATGACTGTCTGAGTTGGGGGATAGGACAGACGCCGTCGTTTGGCGTCCGCTTGCTGCCGATTAAACTTTCGCCTGGAAGTGGACGGGAGCGTCGACGTGATCGGAAATCGTGTCTGTCCCGACGACAAGCAGGTGCCAGCAAATGGTTGCGACGGTGAAGACTCGGTGGTGACTGCAGCGACGTTCGTCGTGTCGAGACAATCAGTCAAGCTCGGGTTTCCCGCACAATGTGAAGAAGCGTGACTAAGGGAAAACGATAAACGCGAACGGTGTTTGCGTAAACAGATCACCGGTAGGCCAGCCCGTTTGGCTGCCTCGCCGAATAGGCTTCCTAACTTGTTTTTTCCCCAGGGACGTTCTGCAAACCATTCGAGTTCGCTTGTGGACTTATCTTTTCGGTTTGCAGCAGCAAGCTTCACGTCTTCCCATAGCAATGGCTGGAAGAGATGAACAATAAAAACATGCTCGCGAACCAAACTTCATAAGTATACAATGAGACGGCAAAATTCAGCAGGTTTTAACTTTCAATTGGAGCAACAACAAAAATACTGAAACGAGTTAGGGGCTACTTGTCAGCAAGTCTACTCACAAATACGCACCCCGTTAAATAGCACGGTTTCCGAGAGTGATATAGAAGTGAATGATGCAACTGTTCAGCCACAACACAACTGTGACAAAAAGTAGTCTTAATTTAAATCTACAAGAAGTTTCTAGGAAATGACACTCAGCTCCCGAAACTCACATGTCTAAACAGCCGAATGGCAAGTGAGAGTAAGACGGCAACTACAACATATCCTTGCGATTTTCGCTGTCTCGCCTCTGTGATTATTCCTCGGACAATTCGGTCAAACAACGACAACATTCATGCTAACGAATCCGATCAACCGATTAGTCCTGGAGCATTCCAGCCAAAGGCCAAATGGGACAAAAGAAACCCGGCCCGAGAAGTGAACGTCACTTGCCGTTTCTATTTCATTTGCCAAGTGGTGGATTGACGACCTCATACCTCTGGTGTGCTCGTGGCTCCATACAGGGTACATGGCCTGGTGAACGAACGTTTAGGATTCTTGATGCACTAAGGGATAGGTGGATGAAATGGGTCGATCCCACAACCCAAATCTTGTCTTCGGGCTTTTTGGATCTTTACCCGCCGACGTCACCCGATGTGCACGAATGAATGCAGTGAAGAAATCAATATGATTAACATTCTCAAACCCTAGAGATCATTTTTCACAGTTGTAGAGTAAAATTGCTTCAACTGTAGCTTTGTCAACCTTAATCTTACGTTTAAACCAGACGTGTTCTGACGCCAAGGATACCTCAAATTGTGTAGCATGGCCCTGATGTATAAAAAGCCATGAATCCACTTTCTATACCCCATCTTTCGAGACACACCTTCCCACTTATACAGACGGGGCAACCGTATCCGGCACTTCATTTTCCATTGTAAAATTGACCGTAATGTTGTAGCCTCTGAGTAACATCGTGTATATTGAAGCCGTTAAGTTCATCCCAAATGACTCGGCAGAACAGAAAATATTCGTCGAAAGAATCTGTAAAACAGGGAAATCGTCAAACACCTTATTGTTGACACTGAGAGGAAAGTAATGCACAGAGCCCGTCAGGGTCGAAGCTGAACAAGAACAGAGAAAATGCGCAACCCTAATAGACAAAACTTTCGGTACGGAGGGTGGTTGCTCGACAATTTCTCGCAGACCCTAACCTGAAGTAATCTGCTATCCACGGATCTGATCGGAACAACCGACTTGTACTGTGTGTTATCATCCATGGGCACAGCAGAACAACACATTGTCGTTTTCCAGGAATACGATCACGTGAAAATGACCGTTTCATACTGTTCACTATTAACATGGAAAAACATTATGGGACCAGTTTTGTCTTTTTTTGAACCTATCAACTAAGAACATCGGATGTGAAGTTCAAACTAGTAAGCTTAACGTCGTAACTCATTTGCACGGCGATCAGCCCCTATGAGCATCGATTGCAAAGTGACCATTAAGACGGCTGATATTGCTTGCCACTGCTAGCATTAATAATAGTAATAACAACAGTAACGGTGATTTTGGTGGTGGTGATTGGACCATGCGCTCCACGTGCCAACTGAACGTTTGCCGAGTACTGCGTACCACGCATTGAAATCACTAGACATTGGGTGGTCAACCAACGGTGTAATCGTGAATTACGATAAGCCTGCTTTCTCTGATAAATTGATAACCCATCCATGAATAAGTGTTGCTGAAACTTATCTCAGACCCACTGTGATCCGCCGATCAGTGCAGACGCCAGCGGCATCTGCAGAAATTGTGCAGATACTCATTTCGCTTTCAAAATCTAGATGGTTTATGATTTTATAAAGCGTGGTAGCACAAGTGGTGTGAGTATTAAATTCGAATTCCTCGGAAGCACACAGTAGGTTTCGTAACCGTTGTCACCCACCAGGTACATACTAAACACTGGTTAAAAAAATATAAGGTGAAAAATAACTTCACCACCTGTCGTTCACACGGTAAAATGTGTAATCAAGATTCACTAGGTATGTTGTATATCTAATAAGTGGCAACTATCACGTATTTCCTGTGGAGCTAGTTGCCTCGGACGTACAACTACCTAAGGAGGTGGAAGCGCATCAATGACCAGACTGGCTTAAAATAGGTGCTTAGTAGAAAATATTGATAGCCTTATTCAGGCACACTTTGTGAACCCAGGCCAGCAAACCGTTAAAAATTGACTCGGCCAGGTCCAGTTTGAAGGGTGTTTCCTAAAACGTAAACATCAATCAGTCTGGAAAATACGGGCGCCACCACAGAAGCAAATGATCTGGTGGACACATGCAGTGTCAATTGGACGGTTACAGTAATCACATCCAGAAAACAAATTACTCAAGAAATTAGTGTTCAATTTATGTAACTACGGTAGGAAACCACCAGAACTGAAGGATTCGAAATGAAGATGTACGATCTTCATATAAACGCAATATAAATGCTTAAATCGGGAAGTCCATTCTGACCTGTAGATAAAATTTGGAATGTGCCTCCAAACAACTCGTTGGTCGATGGTCGCGAAGTGCTTTGAATATGGCCACCGGGCAAGGGCATCGAACCGGAAGCGGGTCGTTTGCGCCGGTTATTGCTGCAGTTCGTTCATCTAACCCCAACCCGTATGGAGAAGATGGCGAGGCGGCCAGATAATAGGAACGATTGTTCACGCGGTTGACAAAGTGGATAAACTCTGTCTGCCCATCCGCAGTCTGACCGAGGCGAAAGTCACCCCAACGCAACCCCACATGATCTGTTCGATTTTCAACCTCGAAGACCACTGAGTTGATGAACCATGCGCAAAAGTTTAGACTCCACGGACGATGTGCACTGAAAATCCCCCGGCGAAACAGTTGATCCATGTAGGATGGAAAATCAGCACATTGAAATGCACGCGCAGAATCAATCGACTGAGGTTAACGATGGGTGAAAGGGGAACAAAAATCATGATCAACGGCGAGCGATAAAAAAGCACTGAACGTTGTGTGGACAGGTCAGCACGTAATCATGACCGGGGTAATCATGTCCAGACAGATATAGTCACGATAGATGAGACTTACACACCTGATCACTCGTAGCTGCTAAGCTAATTCGACGCCCTGACCGGATGTCACGGGATACGGAACAGTGCCCGTCAACAAAGTGCCCTCATTTGAGCATGAAAGGCAGCAACTACTGGCGTCCTTCACATGCACCCCTCTCCTTCCAAACAGTCACTTCAAAAACAATGGTGTATGCGTAAAGGTGAAAGTCATACATCCGGCGCGCAGCACCGTATCACGTCTTTGTATTTCTCAGCAAATCATTTCGACGAGGAGTTGAAAAACGGCAGACTGCATGAGATAAAGACGGTTCCTCTAAGTTAATCGTGAATGGCTATGGTCATGATAAGCTGACTGAGCCAACGTGTCAATGGAAAAGATCGATCAAACAAAGGGTAGGCAATGCAACATTCTCAAACAGAAGAGCAAACGCAGAGCACGTGGATTCAGATATTAAAACAACGCATACTGAACGAGGCAAGCGACCGTCAAATATGTACACCCTGTTGTGAACACAACATGTTATCTCATGATACAACAATAAGACAACGTCAATCCTAACTCTGATGGATCAAAAGATAATTGATCGTGCCCATGCACATTCTGTACGTGCCCCTTTGATCCAAACATCTACCATTAGGTGGGATACTCGCTCAGACGGGTGAACCAGCAGCTAACTCTGAAGACTAACTAGACGAAGGTGAAACCTGGTTTTCACACTGCTATGCGTAGGACAATATACAACATGCTCTCCGCAATAGAGGTAACACTGATTTGAGGAGCAAACAGCACAAAGAGGAGGTAGTGTGAATACATTCATTGAATTCAGATTTCTGTGCAAGAAAACAGCTGGCGGTCCATTTTCCTTTTTTATTAGAATGTGGTTGGTGCAAGCCCCCGCTTTCGATTTGTTCGCAAAACCGGCTTGTATTCTCAGGAGTATTTTCACCGTTACTCCAATTTGAAACCTAGTCGAGTATCATAGATTCCGTAAATTTTCCTTCTCTTCTGTGTCACCAACAGGATCAGACTAATTATCGACAGCGTTTTTCAGAAAATCCAGCTCGCTCATCACAAACGTCAAGATTACTCTCTTGACGGCAAGTGACTCACAATGACTCACTTGATCGCAGCCTTCACATTCACATAAACTTTCCAATCATCGCCATCATCATAATCATAGACAACTAGACATCAGCGGTTCACACTAATGCTAAACTCCACACAGCCACGAGCAAACAAAAGCAAAACATGTGTAGAAAGAGAGACCAAAAAGAAGGGGAGGAGAAGAGACATAACCACTAAAAAAATAGCTGCGTCCACATTCAAACACGCAACATCAAGGTGTCTACACCTTGCAAACAAGAAACCGAGATTTAAGTGAAAGTGAGGTGTCGTCAGCAAGACAGCCTCCCTACGGTTCTCACTTCTCCACGTCATTCACTACACTCACTTCACTGACAACTCGAGTAAACAGCGACAACATCTAAAGTCTCTAGCCACCGACTATGGGGGTCACGATGACCCTAGCCTGGGAGACTACACCGACCGACAGCGTCCAACCCCTTCGGGAACGGCTCCATTTCTCTACGCCAGCTTATCGTCTGTCCACTTCGCACCTTACATTAGTTGACCGCAAGGTCGGTAAAGAGTGCTCGATGTGACGGATGACTAGCTGGCATCCTTAGTACACGACCTAACCATCTAAGTCTGTGCAAATGCAAGGAGTGAACAAAAGAACCTGTTTGATAATCACCACCAAATATCCACCTCCTAACCTCTTTGTTACTTACTCGCTGGTGCCACCCGATACGAGCGGTTGAACGCAAAAGCGGTGGTCAAATACCTGAAGGCAGTTCACGTCATCTTCCCTGAGCGGCCATGTTTCGCTGCCGTGAAGTAATACAGCCCTCACTGACGCCTTATATGCGCGACCTTCAAGCATCAGAGAGATAGCTTTCTGTCGCCATAAATGCCCCAGATTAGCGAACACCGCCCTAGCGCCTTAGAGATACGAGCTTTTATTCAATTAGCTACACCTCTACCACCACCCCTGGTACAGCTTCTCAGCTATACAAACCGGTCAACAGCCTCTCTGATTTCATTATCTAACATTACATCTATGTAATCCCAACAAGCTTGCAAAAGCACTTTGCATTCTGAGGCTGTAAAGCGCATTCCGTAGCGCATTTGGTAGAACGCGAAACAGCGTCTAGCGTTGTTTATGCTGGTTGGCAAGTGTCAAACAGCGGCATCTTGTCGTCAGCATAATCAAGATTAATCAGCCTCCATCAAGCAGATGGTCCACGCCGGCACCTCGTGAGTGTCGGAGACAGTCCTCCATCATTTTGTCCATGACAAACCTAAACGGCAATGGTGAAAAGCAGCAGCCTTGACGTACACAGCTGATGTTGCAGAATCTCTCTCAGACGGTTCACCGTAAACCACAACCTGAGCTGAGTTATGGGAATAAAGCGCCGACGGTATATTCGCATACGTGGTCGGTACACCCCTGTGTTTCAGCGACTCTACACGTGTAGATCGATCCACCGAACCGAACGCACCCTTATAGTCGAGAAATACGGCAATTGTTGACCGGCAGTGCACAAGACGCTGCTCCAGAATTTGACGAGGAGTAAGAATGTGATCTATACATCTCCGCCCTGGGCGAAATCCTGCCTGTTCTTCCCTAATGTTTGGCTCTCGGGCTGCAGTGAGTCAACGAAGTATAATGGATGTCAGAACCCTAGTAAGGACTGGGGTCAAACTAATTCCCATATGGTTGTCGCAAGAACTCCGAACTCCCTTCTCTAATATGGGAACTATTGTTGAGTGTCCCCAGCACACGGGGATGGTCTCCGTCGTCCACACAAGTTGAAACACGTGAATCGAAGTCTCTACTCACGCCTATCCACCTTCTTTGAGAAGTGCCGACACGAGATCATCTGGACCAGCAGTCCTGTTACGTTTGACAGCCGGGATGCAATTGCAGACCTCAGTCTCAATGAGTGGTTCCAACTCTACCGACCAGGGTGCTACATTACAAGTTTGTGGCGGCAACACAGTGGAAGCAGGAGGCCAGCTAAATTGACCCTCACAGTGTTCGCTGACCGCTTTAACCGTCTGAACCCAGTATAGATGAGTGTGCCATCTGTCTCTGATAACTACATTGGCAGACGGTCGACCTGAACCAGTGGCACGGATAAGCTTAGAGTTTCCCGGTGTTCCCTGAAGTAAAATCGGTCTCAATTTCCCTAACATTCACCACTAATCAAGCCTCGCGATCAGTCTTTGGGCTATACTTCAATTTCCTACGGATATATCGTCTAGACCTGTTATATGAATTGTCAGTAGGAACGTTCCGTCTGGCTTCTAACTACTTCAGAGATGTCCCCGAGATCCAATGTCTGTTCAACCTCCGTACCACGCGCCGCATGCTACAATACCTGCTTCATAAATCGCCTGTGAGATCTGGGTCCAGCAGCTATTAGTATTTTCGGAGTGAGAACTATTCAGATAGTTTTCTAAGCTAGTCCGGTACTTGTGCTTTACCGACGGTATAGACAGTTTCATAACAGCCAGTCGTTGTTGCCGTTAGGGTCGTTGCTCAGCAAAAGTGAAGACGAAACGACAACGTACCAACGCATGATCCGAATTCAAGTCTGCGCTCCATTAAGAAAGACAGTCCTAAATCAAACCATATCTATAACCAACAGCTATTTGGCCTATCTGAGACCAAACCTGATTCGGCGGTAGGTGTCAAGTATAGCTATGACGTGCACAATGTCTAAAGCAAGTGTGAATTGAAAATAGCTTATACTCACCTCACAGCTGCAAAAGTCGCCCTCAATTATCTGAGCGATGTGTTGCTATCCCAAACCTACCACCTAAACGACAGTCAACCTCATCGAGGCGGCCGAAGTAGGCGTCCATATATCAGGCCAGAGTAACTGTTTCGCAACCACGTATCAACCGAACGAGAGCGGCCAGCTCCCACTAAAAGGCATCCTTGATGTCGATGTCACTACGGCCAGCTGGAACGTCAGCAGACACTGAAAAGATTTCTCAAGGTCTTGTTTTTATAGCTGGTCTTAACAGAACCCGCCAAGCGGATGCCGCAAAGTGTACTGCTAACAGGAATCCAACCTACTAATGCGGCTGCGACCGTCGTGCTGAGATCGATACAAGTAACGGCGGCCGTGGAATTACCCGAAGTGTATAACCAGCATCGGGCAAACAGTCTGAATGCTGTTAGTTCCACACGTTGACTGCCACTCTGAATTGTGGTCTCTGGAACACAACAGGTGTCAACACTCAAGGAGTCTAACGTTCGTGCGTGAGCGACCTGTTGACCCATCTGGTTCAGAGTGCAAACGGTGAAACCACCTGTATTGATCCGCATTCTAGGTCTAAGCAAGAGAGGCGGGAGGCCTGAGGCTGACTGGGAAGAGATGAGACTAGCCGGCACAGTGTTACTATGATTAGCTATATCTATTGTGGGACCTGCAGAGTGAAGACCAGAAATGGATATTGGGAGGGGCCTGAAAGCTAGATTTGATGGGACAGTGTGGGAGATGTCAACAGTAGCATATTTCCCCTATCCACCCTGCTGTATGCAGCAGACAGATAGACCTAGTTTATACTGCGAGATGGCCGATTCAGTATGGAATTATTGTTGCTGTGAGTATTCATTGGTGTATGTGGGCTGAAATACTGCCAAGACGCTCAGACCTAGACAGGAGAACGATTAGGGTTTTCAGCTGAAGCCTTTGGCTTAAAGGCCTGTACCGCGAGGCAGCAGGTGATTGGCAGTGTACCACAACTGGTACTTTTCGCGGAAAAAGATACTAACCATTTCCCAACCCTCAACCTAGAGGAACAGGAGACTGTGGTTTGTCAGACCTCTAACTATTGGCCCGCCTGTCATGAGTGACAGTTCAGCTCAATAGGCCAGCGAGATGTGTAAGCCGTCACACCGCGTCAAGGTCCAGTCTCGTTGTGACGGTGAAACATATTTCACCGTTTGGAGATCACACCAACAGTATCTACACAATCATCGGTTGTTCCCCAGCTACGAAAAGCGGGCTAATCCTGTTTTTTAATCTCCCGGATGATGGCACTGGAGTCATCGATTCAGAAATAACATGAAAAGGTAGGATAGGTAACTTGATTAACTAAACACCGGATGATTCACAAAAAAGATAATAAACGGATAGTAACGTGGAAGGTGGGCGATCTCTAGCAAAGAGACTGGAACACTCCCATTGGTACTCATCGAAGCGTAATCTTGAAGGTACACGGAAACAGAAGTGTCAAACTTCAGCTAGAATGCACTTGGCATCAAAAATGCTCGAATACCACTCAAAAGGTGTAAGAACGCCCAGTACGACTCAGTTTTCACAGTGAACATAACAGTGAAACAGAGAAAGTGACTACTACGAGAGGGGAGTTGGACATCCAGTCCACCAAATATGAGTCTCACTACTCACTAGTTCTGAGCCGCTTGAGATAGTCACATGTCTTAGGAAAGATGCGTAAACTGTCATACTTCTGTCCATGACCTGAGTACGACCAGAACCTATTTAATATATATATATATATATATATATATATATATATANGCGGGAGAAGCGAAAACCGTAAGGGAGCCATCTTGCCGATGACGCCTTGCTTTCACTTACAGCTCGGTTGTTTGTTTGCAAGGTGTAGGCACCTTGATGTTGAATGCTTGAATATGGATGTAGCTATTTTCGGTAGTTAGGTCCCTTCCCGTACCCTTTTTCTTCTCACTTCCTATGCAGGGTTTGCTTTTATTCTTTTCTTTGTGGTTGTGTGGCAGTTAAGCATAATTGAGAGACACTGATGATGACAATGGTAATAATTTCAGGCAACCCGTGTGGTGCATGCACAGGAAAGTAAGATGACCCCATTTCGGAACCGTTCGCAACCACGCATCAGCTGTCAATCCTGTTGATCAGACGACGTGGGGACAGCTGACCAAACAGGTTCGATGCTTACATAAAGTAGATGATATGCAAATTAATAACGGGCGTGGATGCCATTGAACCGCTAAAGTGTGCCAATCGAAACGACTTGAAAAGTGGTGCGATAATGTTCCAACAGAGAATAGTCCTCCTTCGATTCAAATAGAAACAATGCAGTAGCCTAATAAACCAAAACGTGGGATGGACATTTAGTGAACGCTGAGAATAGGAGCAAAAGTGTAGCTTGACACTCTTCGATTTTCGATAACCTCTATTAACTCGATTTATCAGACGCAACGGTCCGCTCACCATGAGCAGACGGTCGTTTACGTCGAAGTTCAGAACACACTCACCAAACTCAAATGAACATCTTGTAGTCTTCGGGAACACGGCAGTGTGGGTGTGATGGAAAGAGAGGAATCATCCACTGTGGTCAGTCATTTTGAACAATCCAAAAGGTCAAAGTTCAAAACCAATTCGGTTGCTAACAGTGTAGCATCAACGTCTTAGACAAGTCTTTTGTACGCACAAAGTGGGATGACGGTGTCTGATCTCAATGGCCTCGACTGGAGAACAGAACACGAAATGACTTCGATGAGTCAATCACATTTTGTGTCATCAAATGAGGCTCGTCAATCGATGACGCTGGTTCCTTCCGGGTGTTTGCAGTCAAGTTGCCTGATTGTGTGACCGTTTGTTGAACCCATTACAGTAAGGGTTCGGCAACCCTGGTTCCACGTTGACGCTCAGTTCTGCCAACATAGAATGCTTCGCATCCACATTTGTATTCATAGCTTACGTTTGATTTGGCGAAGTGAGGCGTCGGTTGCCTAACCGGGGATGTCGGAATCCGGAACGTTCTGTACACGATCACTGGCTTTGTGCGCACGAAAAGAACTGTTTGTGACGTTGATGCTACCCTGTTAACAACCGAATTGGCTTTGGACTTCGACCTTTTGTGATTGTTTTATGGTTTGTGCATTTTAACTCGTCCGCAGTAAACACTAGTAGGGATGTAGCGAAATCTGCCCGAGCATAAATCGTATCATTTCAGACTTAGGACAAATGTCCCGAACACATTCTAAACCTCAGTCGATTGTACACAGACCACAAATTACACAGCGATAACACAAAACAACGAAGACAGATGTAGTAACGCAGCCTACGACCTGAAAAGATATGCAAAAAATGAGTACATATATATATACATATATGTATATAACGTATACATATGTTTGACACTGGGCCAACAAAGCAGGACGAAAAGTTAATGAACACGAGCATCTACCTCGTGAGTGAGAGAAGACACCTCAAAGTCGTGTTCATGAGGTTAGGTTTACCTTATACCAAACACAGCAGCGATAACCGTCATTTGTCAAAGTTTAGCACGCTCTTTTGCAAACAAAACATTAACAAAGTAGCCCCTTCCAGGTGACAGGAAATGTAACACATTTCTTCACACTCGCCGCAACATTTAGCCCTTATCTATCTCGAGTTGCGTTAAACTATCAGACCACGACCCTCCTATTCGCACAGGCCACTATGTGATACTTTTGATGGCACCGCGATAGATCAGAAAAACTCCAACAATATGGTGCAAACAAATCCATCCGTATCTTTCACCCAACCTTTCTGCTTCTCGGTAGTTCGACTCCAAACGGAAAATCTGGATGCCAGGTCTAACCTTCTGAGATGGATATGAACGTTACCGTTTGAACGTTATCGGACTGATTTAGGTTATGAACACAGCTTTTGGACTTTTGCTGTAGCATTTTCGGAACGCGAAGCTTTATCCGCTTGATACTCGCATCTGTCACCTCCTAATGCTCTCTTCGCCCTGGAAAATGATTATACGGGCGATTCTCCAGCACTTCTTTTTTAACTTGTCGTGGCATCAAAAATGAGCAATCTGTAAAAGGTGTGAAGTCAGACATGTGACATGTCGTCGCAGAAAATAAACGGATCAGGTAACAATAAACGGTATCTAAACAGCTGTCTACACCTGGCAGTTTGTGTTGACTCAGAAGCACGAGTCAAGAAAAATAAAATAGTGAAACGCCACGCTATCCTGATTATGGTTATTGTGAGCATGGACATGACTAGTTCGAAATCTGCCTAAATAGGTTAGCGATAGGGTAGTGTAGGCTGATAGACCACTCACTGATTGCAATGTGTTCATATGTTCCACACTCGGTTCGGCCGCAAGCATAAAGGTCGTCTCGGGTGCGGGGAGCAATCGATCTGTTACCTGGTTGGATGAGCTCCACTCATTATCTGCGGTTTGGAACACATCTCCATTCGTCTGACTGAGTAAGCTAGTGTTCTGCTCATTGGATGTATGCTCAATGAGTGCACCGGATGATTGGTCATTCCTGAAGAACGTAACCAAAGTCGAGGAGTTCAAGGTGGTGGTGTTAACATCACGAGAAGTAGTAGTGGTGGGAAATGAAGAATTGGAAACGGTGTCAGACACGTCTGTCGAGGTGACAGGAACAGAATGAGTGTAAGTTGCACGTGACGATCCACTAGCGTCTGGCAATGAAAACAGTTGGGATACGGAGGAATGCGGCACGGGATCTGTCAGTGATGTAGAGGGTGGCTGTTCATAGCAGGCAAGCACAGTGCCTGATCCGGAATCCATATCGTTAACAGGGTCAATCAGATTGTCACTTTGGTGGGAATACAATGCCGAATGTGCAAAAAGCTTAAAAGGGAATGTAGGAGAAATATATGCGAAGGTAAATGGGAAATACATGGAGCAACAAGCAGAACAACGAAGGCATTTGAGAGAAATTCCATGAAAGATTGTGTTATACAAACAGTTTACGAAATACTGAAAAGATAGAATCCACTTTTAACAGAACTGCTAAATTCGACAGGAAAACAACATAGTTGTGAACAACATGTAAATCATTCGTACAACAGAACAACAAATGAGCCGAGTGAATTACACCGATCTATGCGTCCAAAAAAGTTTCGGGTAAACTGTCCTAAACAAACAGTTACCGACTGCTCAAGCGCTATCCTCAACTCATGAAACGTATGAAAGTCCGCTCGAAATCAAGATAAAATCAGAAACCAAGCTTTATGTTTTTGGTCTAAGTCCCATATGCCATGGTCGATCTACGTCGTGTCAGAAAAATGCGAGCGGATATTGTGTTTTCTAGGATATTATCACCAAATATCATCAAACCTCTTTCCCGGCCAGGCTCAAAAATTGTCTTGCATGGAAGTTATTCAAAACAGATGTCGACAAGCAGTGAGGGAATTATCGGACGTCACTCATATGCAGTCGCAAATTTTACAGTCTGATAAAACTACTGGCTAGCCTCTTCCGAAGATACACCATGCTTGAGTGTCGGTCTTGTCATGACAGGAATCTGAACTCCGATCCAAATGCTTACGAAGCAACCGGATTGATTCGTGTACCACCCACTTCACACCAGGTATGGCCGAATTATCAGATTTGAAACACCGATCGCATTCGGTTAGAAGCAATGCTCAGGTTTTCTTACCATTTCGAGAGGAGGCAACATCTATTTTGTTGGATGCAAGCGATAATCACAAGATCAGAGTTCCTCATGCGAGCCGAAATTGTCAATTTTATTTAATCTGCCGACTGGCATTTTGATTGCAGATGAGTACCCCGGGACTTCGTTGATATACTCAGTAATCAAAACATTAGTAAGCATATTTGCTGAACTATATAATTCCAACTTGGTTGAAAAGTTCTGTCCACAAGGTGGTCACCAGTGGAAGTGATCCGGCAACCTGAACACTACTAACAGACGTGTGGCTGTGTTTATAGATATGATCGATGGCATATGCAAACAAGACGGTCGGAAGTTAAACTCCGGTAGATGTATGGATATGCTGCATTGTGAATCATGACAAAAGCGAAACGCCGGTATAGTGTCCTCGAGAGTGAACAACACTACAGTATCCAAGCAACCTGAAAACACTGAAAATATCGACGAAGATAGTAATTTAACCTTTACAAATCGTTAGATTATTTAAAGGAAAAATGTACCAACCTGTGGTTTCCTATCATCCTGCGAAAGTGTTAAAGGCTCTTGCGAAGTAACGGTCATAAGTTGACCATCGGCCGTAATGGCCTGAATGAGTGAAAGCGGACGATGAGATAGACTCACAGTGGGTGAAATCTGCTCCAGCTTGAGGCGTGATTCCTCATAGCCCAGTTCATGCATCGTGCCACCATTCTCATAAAGCAAATGGGTGAATTCCAAGGGTAAGCGCGTAGTCGCCCCAAGTTGGTTGTTAGGATGAACAACTAGGCTGGTGGTGTCAGTTGTTTCCGTGTTAAATATCCCAGGGCTTTCATCAGTACACTGCAGAAATACCGCTCGCTGGTTGTCACTTTGAGTTCCTTGTACGTACACGCTCGAATGCGGAGCGGTGATTGTATGATCTTCGACTGTCCCCAGTGTGAGTGAAGTGGTTGTTGAACATTGGCTGACAGCCTGTGTTTCGGAATGACGCGGAAGACCTGTTACCATTTTGATGGAGGGACCGCAGGCGGACAGCTGAGTACTGTCAGCCGATAAGAGTATCAACTTAACCGGCATTGACGCAGAATCTGTGCTAGTGCTAGGACGGGCCAGATAGGCAATCGTTCGTCTAGGTTGAATGGTACTGGCTGAGCCAAACTGTGAGATGCGTAAGAAAGTTAAGAACAAATGGATGTGTTAAAAAGTGTTACGGTGCACATCTAAATGTTCACAAAAACTTCTGATTCAGTTAGTAGTGGTCGTAGAATTTGCCAAATCAGTGTAAGTCGTAATTATGTCCTCATTTTATGTAACAAAAAGAGAGAAACAAAAGTAAGTGGACGCCTCGAACAAACGAGCCATCAGCTCAACCATACGACTGGAAGAATATTTCACTAGATATCCATTCAGATATTAACACTCACGAAAAGTGGTACACTATAGCTGAGTGTGCCACGTGACAAGAAGCTCACCTGGGTTTTGAAAAGCTGACCGTTAGATGTGGGGAGAAGAGTGGGCTGATAGGAAGAAACCGGAATACGCGTAAGGAACTGATCTTGTAGTTCGGGCTGGTGTTGGACTGTCGAAGGACTGGGATTCACCTGAATAAGATTGGTACCGGGTACTAGCGCACTTCCGTTGACAGCCGGAATGAAAATCAGATTACTCTGTTGTTGGTTGTTCAACTGAAGCTGTTGCGTCTGTATCGATCGTATTGATGATTGACATGCGACCAGTTGTTGTGACCTGCCATCAGTCGAAGTCAGAAATACCAGCTTAGTGGGGGGCTGGTGTGGTTGAGGCAGAACAGAGGGGTGTACTACCATGTCATGATTTGCAACACGTGACACACACTCAGTAGATGCTCCATTGTTCAAACCGAAACTGAACTCATTGATGTTGATGATTTTCGAGTTGGAACCAGGGTCATGGTTATTCGTCGTTCCGGGTTGGAAAGAACACGGTATCGGCATGTTGGACAGCACAGCAGGATTGGACGTCGCAGGTAGAGAAGCTGAGTTTTGATACACACGTGGCGAGTCGGTTGTTACAGAGGTCGTCTTCACCGGAGATTCAAGGAGCACCAGATCTCCAAGTCCAGTTGAAACGTTGAGATCTAAGAGGTAAGCCAGTTTATTCGCGATTGCTTGACGTCGTTCGTGAACCTCTTGTGTCTGAAGTCCGGGCATTGAGGTGGGCAGAGTGTGAACCACCCGACGAATAGCTGCAACACAAGCTTTCCGAGCTGAAATAGCGGCAGTCACAGCGACCCGGGGCAGATTGGGGCGAACGACTTTGTCCACAATGTTACGCATCAAAGCCCCTATTCGATTCTTGCCTAAAGCGCCTACGCTGAACCAAGCCACAGGAGTTTTACAGTTACACAGCATTGAAGATGACTGCAGAGAGATAAAAAGACAAGTATGGGGAGGAAACAGATTGAAATGATTGCAGACTAGGAGCCTGTCTTGGTAGCAATATCATGTGTTTGCAAAGGCTTCCACAAATTGCACATAAACAGAATGCAGCCGGCGCTGGTATTGCTCATTGCCGTCCATGCAGACAGTTGTTTCGATTACAGTGCCCCCTTGTAACGCTTAGGGCAAGTCAATTTGATCCTCTGTACGACACTTCAACGTTAACTTAAAAAGCAAACGATCACAAGGGTCACCTACAGTGCCCTAGGACAAATCGCACGCAACCAGGGTCACAACAAGCTGAGTGAGTCCTCGGCTCGGTGGTTAACCGTAGACAAAACCACACAGTCTATCGGATTGTTTTCGGTAAGCATACAAAGCATCGGATCGCGGGGAGTTTAAAGCTTTCAATCATGATCTTGATACAGTGGACCCGATACGTAAATAAGGAAGTTTCAACCGTTCAAATATACTTGAAGACTTCATCCAAAGCCAAAAGATGGTGAACAAGCTCATTTTCAATGTGTCACCACCAGGCCAAATACAACACACGGCTGGGAAACGCTAATCTATGAGCGCAGAATTATTTTGTTCAAGCACCTAAACTACAATGGTTTGCCGTCGTTGGAGCAATTGACACGCTACCATAGTAACCATATCCGTAATCCCAAAATGACACTAGATTCACACTGTATTAGATTCTACACAATCTTGACTTGACAGCTAATTACATATTTATTGTGTTGTATTTGGCCTGAAGATGATAGACTGAAAACGTATTTGTTCGTCATATTTTGACTTTTGAAATAAGGAAGTGTCGACTCACTGTGCGCCGGAGGCAGACACAACGGAGGAACATGCAAGGTTTCGCTCAGAACGAGATGGAAAGAGAGGGTTGTTGCTGAACCTTACAGCCGTGTCACAGATGTTGCCAGCTAACAGTCGCTGCATTCCGCAACAAAGATACACTTGACTTAGTAGATCGATAGGTAATTGTAGTCAATTAAGCGAAGGGGTGTACCGAACAGATGCAGGTTCACAGATAACTACCGAGCAGATGCAGCTCAAAGAGAGATTTGCGTCCGGTTCGTTTACTTCGTCACGGTTGTCCAACATTGCTATACATGAAATGAGGAAGGACTGTCTAAAATACTCATAAGACGCCGGCACAGACTTCACACGTGGCGGAAGGTTGACTGATCTTGAGCATGTAAACAACAGGGTATTATTCTATGGCAGTTTTCAAGCACCTCGAATAGCAGTAAACATTTCTTGCTCCGCCAATTAATTCGAGGTGTGGTTTAAAGCCTCAAAGTACGAAATACTTCTGCAAGTCTATTGTAATATTGATATACTACGTCCAATCACCCGCGTCTGCTGATAACGGCGGGTAAGCAACGATGGGGACAAGAAGAAACCATTTGGTAGGGAGAGAAATGAATTCCTTCGCTCAGTTTACTGTGATGCACAGTGCAGGACACTTTTGGAGGTCAAAATTCCCTTAGACTGAAACTGTCGTGCTCTTTCTCGTGACCCCGTTGAACCAGGCGTTTGTTAGTGTTATACTCACAGCCCACATGCACTAGTACTAATTTCTCCAGCCCACCTCCCCCAGTCACTGAATCTCACCCATCTGCCCACACACCCCTTGTTATTTGTCAAGCCCGCCCTCCCCAGCCCTGTGAATACGGCCTTCTTACGGGTCGCCGTGAAGGTGTCAACAACTAACCGGTCTGCCCAAAGGCCGGGTATTCAGACACCCATAAGAGAGACCCGGTCACATTCCGTCGGTTCGTCCTTGGCTGTCGGTCGCTTGTGTTTGCATTTGTCGTGTAATTGGACCGTAGAAGGCCTGCTGTGACCAATCATTGTATTTTATCCGGCGAACGCAAACGAATTGACGCTTATTTCTTGCACTTGATCATGTTGTTTACGTCAATAGCACCACGTTTCCAGCGGCCTGATTTGGTTCCGATATTTGACTACGTTGATTCTACGTGCGTAGCTCAACGTTCGTCGAAAGAACGCACACGCAGTAAGGGGGCTAGGCGATGTAGTGGGGATGCTAACTAGTCGCCTGCTACATCGGACACCCTCCGAGTAAGCAGCAGTCGACTGCCGTGAGCCGTGAGGTGGGCAAGCGATGGATTGACGTGATAAAATGAAGTCGCTAACGAATTAGCCACTGTGAATCGGGTTGGGCCCGTAAACCAGAATTCTCAAGGTTTACAGTCGACGGTCGGCTGGCCGAGTCCAACGGCTTGAATGTTATCACTATTTGGCTGAGATGCTGGTGAATAGAACGCGATAAATGATGTGGTAATGAAATCTATCACTCAGTCTGATATGCGGCCCGGTTATTTGTTTGCAAGATGCAAGGACATCAACATTTAAGGCTTCAGTGAGTACATCCATTTCATTTATTTACAACGGTTATGAGCCTGGTGAGAAAGAGCAGTGGCTCGAACCATTGATCCTCGTAAAGGTGGGGTGAAGTAAGATATAACAAAAAAAGATGACCCTTGATTAAAAAAAAGCTAAGCACAGGAAATGGACATGATGTGAAGGCAGACACATCACTAACTACGGCACGCTACCGTCCTGGAAGGCGTTTTTAGTCGGCGTCTTGGGTGACCACGAGGACACCAATGAGGCATGTGAAACCTGCGCACTTTACTCCATGGAACAGAAGGGGTCTCCATACTACTCGACCACGTTGTTGTTCGACCACCACGCGATCTTACTCTCACGGCTGGAGCTTCAGTAAATAACGTCTGGTACGGAAAACGCTCAGCTGACATGCGGAGTATTTGACTGAACATCTCGGTCATATGTCCCGAGTGTTCTAAAATACCCAGTGGTATGTTGCTCACGTGATCAACCCATCTAAAGTGGGCCAATTGGTGAACGTAACCATAGTCAAACATGACAGTTTTGTTTGTATGCTTGCCATATATGGGGCATGACTCTGAACCATCGAGTAATACCGAACGCAGGAAAGCACTATTTGATCTTTCTATCAACAAGAGCCAAACGTCATTTTTGACGTCACGGATGACGTAGGTTGGCGAAGGTACCACATGCCTTTGCTATTCTCGTTGATATATCATCAACAATAGTACAAAAGAACGAGATATCGCTATCCATGCGTATGAAACTGCTCATAGTCCTAAGCGGATTGCTAGCAATAAAAACGTGGGGGTCGGAATATCCCAGTCCAGAAACAGCCCTTTTCACTGAAGCGCATTCCACATAAGCCATCCCGATCATTCACTTTGTTCATGATGGTCTGCCCGCCTTCGGTAAATTGGCTGAGCAAGAAAATATCATCCGCACACTCCAGGTCGGACAAGGTAGTGTCAGGGAGAAACCCAATTCTACGCTCCTTAAGTGCACCCTCCGGAATGTTGTCCATCACAGAATAGAACATGATAAGGGAGATCGAACGCTTCCATCGAACACCACCAGAGGTGACAAACATCCCAAACAATTATCCATTAACGTTCACTCTGTTTGCAGACTAGGTGGTACACAGCGGTCTTAAGAGATCCACGTATTTCTCTGAAAATCCTTTACGAAGGAGGCAGTCCCAGAGAACATTACGAGCAACGAAACGAAACCAACCTTTGATTCTAGAAAAAGGATAACCGTCGGCTGCCTGCAAGAGTGCCCACGCACCAAGACCCGTGATAAGTTAACGAGATAGCCCCAACCACATCGGACTTCTGCCTGTTCTCCACGTACCTCACTTTCCTTGGATTTACTGAGCTGTCGTAATATAAGGTCAGTGGGTAACTTGAACGCAATAAACACCAGACTGATAATTTGAAAACAAGAAGTACTGTTGATAAGCTCCAGTCAGGAGATGAAAGTTTCTCAAACCATCAGAAGAAGTTTTGCCAGTCATGGTATCAACTTCTCTGTATCAACCTTAGAGACAGAAAATGAGATCCCGTCGGGGAACCTCGTTACGATCTGACGACTTAAGCTCCATGACCGCTTCTGCTTCCGACTGAGGGTGGTCTGGGACGCAACAACTCATAATTCGGGTCTGGCCGTCGATACGGTTCAATGCAATACAAACCTCTTCCAGCAAGCCCCATATCGTTCCTCTTTTTTAGGGCTTATTTTTATTGTCCATAAGCTGCAGTTAACCATCAATCAAGCTTCACCATCGGTCGAATGGATAATGGTGATGGTGGTTTCAAAAACGCAACTCATGAGCAACACTAACCGTAAAAATCCACTGGGGATCCATAAGCAGAAATACTACAGAACTAACTTGTAAAGGCTGAACATAGAATGGGGCATCATCAAGCAAAGAAGGCTGTTGACGACGTTCAGCAAAAGCTTTGTACAAGGCCACGAAATTTGGTCCGGAACGCGGAGAGACCACAGGTATCTGAGAGCTGGTATGTAGTGGTCGAAAACGCAGATAGTCAGAAGATGTGTCAGAAACCAAAGCGGAAGCAATAGTGATCTCCGCTTCAGCCCATCCTGATGAAGGATAGACACGACGAACACGCAACGAGTCTGCACCAGGTTCAACAAGGGCACAAGCCTTCACGGTAGTGAATTCCGCCGGCCCGACATACTCAACAGCTTCACAGACCTCGCCAGTCATTGGATCACGAACACCGGATACAAGACGCAAATGCTTCCAACGAAGACGAACGTGATGCATGCGACTCCCAATCCCAAAATAATGCTGCATAAGCCACCACATTGCAAATGTCAGTATCCACGGACCTCGACCATCCAGAGCCCGAGCCCGCCAAAGTAATTGTGTAACCAGTCCCACAGGCAACCGCTGTGTTCCACAAACTCCATGTAACTCTTCCAGACCAATTTCACGATGAATCTCCATCGTGTTGCTCAATAGGGGATTTTTTGAAGTCGCTAAAACTAAATCCAGAAGTTCCCGTATTTCCAATCGAACCGAACGACTTGGAGCTCCGTTGGATTTATGTAGGTCAATGCGAATATCGTCGTTTATCGGAGAATGTGATAAGTCCCCTGCATGAGCCCCATGGTGCTTGGAGCGTAGAACGTTGCATTGATGCTTGCGTGCGGACCCAGTGATTGATTGTACAGATGCGGGCTTGTTCGAGGTGGTGGGAATTATGGTAAACGGAATCACATGATCTAGACTGGGTAGTGATGCTGAAAGAAGAGACGTCAAAACAGAAGAATTTAATCCGTGATAAGCGTAAAGAAAACGAAAACGCAGGATGATTAAAAGCACAGTTGGAGGGTCGCAAAGACCTTTGAAATTTGGAACACCTTAAAAAGTACATCTGCTAATTCAAGTGGTCTTTTGGTGTTAAATGTATACATTGAAGTAAATCAACATCATCGTCATTCTCAGCTTTGAGCCCTACCCGTAGGTACTATGGTTAGAGTGGTCATCAGCAATGTAAAATGTTCACGAATTATCAATCATAAGTAATTACAAATGATGTCATAACATACCGGTGTGTGTTCTACTGGAAGGACAGTGCAAGCCGACCAAAGAAGAATGTCGTGTTAATGTACCGCGTGATACGATAGGGTTTTTATTTAGTTAGGCATTAGTCCAATATAACTTCTTCTGCAAGGATTATGATCCGACTCGCGAGGGTGATGAGTGGGCTCATGTTAAACGTGGAGTGAAAAACAAGTCAAACTCACGTGTGAGGTCAGTTTGAAAACGTTCCAAAAAACTATTTCGAGGGGTTCTGTTACACTACTCGCAAAGTGCCGAAAATAAGTGGACAGACCAGCAAACAGTTGTCAGCTGCGTGATAGCACAAGTAACGCTCTATAACGATGATATAGCCAGAGTCGCGGACAAATATGAACGATGTGAAGAATTGCCTGTGTTCGTGAAATTCGTATACGGGAACTGTGCAACTGAGGTTAATTCTGGGCACTCATAGGGTTCAAACGTACAACCATCAAGTATGCCGATGAACTGATTCCAAGTTCAAGCAGTATGAACGGTATAAATTCAGCCTGATTTTCCCTGCCATGTCACGCTAGCATTAGAACAACTGGAAAATGTATGCCCTAAGGACAACCAATTCATCTCTCTGATGGCTGCAGCGCTGTTTACGGATTAAGTTATTCGATTCCTGAGTTAATTTCTCCGTGAAGCGAACTTAATGCCTCTATTAATGGAGTCAAACGCCAAACAATGGTGTGGTTGGCGCTCAGTTGAAATTGTGCTACTGGCTACCTTGAGAAAGGAAGAATAATTCAAAGCATTCTGACCCGCAAGCATAGATGTCGTAGGAGAGATCAGACGAGTGTCCACCACAAAGCAACAACCAGTCGCTTAGTCGATTGACCGCCCGCTGTGACCGACTGGGCATGCCTCCCTCTAAGGGCAACTGTGGCTAACTCTGAACGCACGTTCGGTGTAGCAGGCGATCAATTGAAGCGCCTACCGTGATCGTGTTTGCGCATGTTAAGCCAGCATGCTTCACAAGAATAACAGCTGCCTGTATCTGCCAGTCCGTTTTCAATCAAATTTTTACGGATAGGAAGCTAAAGTAATGTGCAGTCCGACTGTTAAATTTCGGGAGCGCTGCCCACTGTCTCGAATGGTCAACGATTAGAGTTAACAGGACAGTTACCGTGTCTCCTGTCGAGGCAACTGGGCAAGTCCAGGATTACTCACAGACGAATGTGATTGTGCATTAACGTACGGGGATTCAGTCGTGCCTAATGAGTTCAGTGGCGCAGTGATCAGCATGGCTGCCTCATGAAGCCGTGGTCGGAGTTATAGTCCTAGCCATGGCAAGACTATTTTGGGTATTGACATTCTTGACTTGCTAACAAAAAGGGCAACTTCTAACTACGCGCGTCCTTTTCCACAAAAGGTTGAATTCACACCCTAAAGTATATGAATTAAGAAATGGGCAAGTCAGTTAACATTGGCTGGTAAGCTCGAACCCGACACAGAAGAGGATATGATTTTCGAATTACTCAAATGCCCCAGTGGCGCTGTTCTAGTGTGGAGCAGTGGATGAAACGTCGCAATTCGTTCACAACACAGCGCTCTGAACATTCAGTGGAGCGGTAATCAACAATACGATTGGGTTCTTACAAAAGTGTTCAAAATAGGACTACACTTAAATGCTTCTTATCAAAGTTGAAAAGATCATAACGGCCAACTTTTCACGGAAAGTTGCCAGAAATTGGAGCGATGGAAAATTTTACGAATCTCCTAGGAGCAAGGGAATTAATTGGTGGTTTCCAACATCTTTTAACATCTCTTCTGCGGAAAGAAATGCCAATTAGAACGCTACTACACTCTGTTCAGTGTATTCCGTAGAGATATGACATATAGCTCCGAAAAAAGGTGAAGACTATTAGGAAGCGCATTTCCTAACGAAGCAGCGAACCGTGCAGGAAACTGACTGAGAGGTAGCACAAATGCAAACCACACGAATCAATTTGACAGAAACCACCTTACCAAGCATATCAGTAATCATGTTAGATGACGTGTCAGATGATGTATTATTGATAACACGATGATAGTTGACACCTCCAGGAATGGGAAATTGTGAAATAGGGAAAATGAAGAACATAAAATTTTGCGCAATAATTCGCCCAGTCATTTTTCATGACGCCAATAGTGGCGAATTACGTCAGACGACGAATTAACTGGAAGTTACTGCATGCACATTATATGACAGTATGCCAGTAAACATGGTGGTGTAGTTAAGAATGGCAAGATATCACCTGTAATCTGAGCAGATATACAATATCAACTGCAATTTACATATATTCATCACGTTCTCATCCGCAGAAATGGAAGTGGTTGTGGAATCGATCCTAGGTTTCGATATGTTTGTCCTCACACATACGGGTTGTCTGATTGTTAATCCGCGGCTCAGGTTAGATATGAGACAGGAAGAAGGAGGGGAAGATACCAGAACCATTGTAGGCGGCAGATGAGAAGCGGACCTTGCGACCACATCTGAGGCACTGCGCAGCACCAGATCGCCAGTGGCTCGATAACCGGTGAGACCCAACACTGTATGGCCAGAGGGAACGGAACCGGTTGGCGTGTCATCCGAATCTTGTAGAATATGAGTGCTCGTGTCTTGAAACATTTGGGTGAGTATCTGTTGATTCTCTACATCTACAACGAAGGCGAAATTGCTGCGTGAAAACAGAAACTTATGGAGGAATGCGACAATGAAGTGTGCTTGAGGTACGATTCAAGGAAAGCATGAAACCAATCAACAATAACATGATACATAGTTAGCACCTGAAAAATTCATACGCTGGAAAAATTCGTGCTAACACATAAACTGCCTTCGGTCTTGTAAAGGAAACACTGAAACATTTGTTAGTGTCATTGTGAGTTGATTTAATTTTTTCCCAACCCTGTGACTACTCGTGAATAGTGTGTCCTGTCTCTCTACCTCCAATTTGACCGTATACCTAGCCAACGAGATTACGCGGGCGCACCGCGCACGGTAACCGATTTTCCAATCAGCGGATGACAGTTTGGCTTGACGTGTCTTTCAAATCTAGTGCCCTCGTTTTTCACTAATTGACGTCATTTCCCTGTTCTTCAGCCATTGTTACTGTCGGACATCGTTCGTTTTCTCCCACGATGGAATCGCCAAACAGTATGCGAATTTGACAGTTACCGTGACCGTACCGGTGTAACCTTTCTTCTTTAGGACAGAAGAGCGGTCGCTGTGATCAGACTAACAGGTAACGGACAAACAACAAGTACCACCGAACACCACTTTAAGCAAATCAGGCGAACACTGGATTTCGTGGTAATCTCCATAGCTTCTTGGATAAGGAATAGAGAACCCTTAGACCGCACGGACGAGATTTAAGCATTGTAACAGAAAGTCACTGCCGTCGCTCGGAAACCTATTGAACCTTCACGGACGTACATTCGTGCGATAACCGATGGCCCATAGCGAGTACAGCAAATTGCTGTTGCTATTGCAGAATCCAGACCTTGGGTACGTAGTCCTTGACGAATGCTAGCGATTTGCTCAGACAACTTTACATCCCCCTACAATTCAACATACTAACTAACGGAGGCCAAACGTTTGACGATCAGCCGGAATATGAAAGGCTAGCCGGTAAAACAGGGCCACCATTTAATAAATTGAACGGGAAAGTTGAATGTGGAGGGTCCAGCACGAACGGCGCAGTGATGGTACGGACATTCCAACAAAGCAAGGTGACGATGTTCACGTCTATGTAGGAGTCGCGATCTGAAAGGAGTAAGTCGGCCTTTCTTGATCACACTGTTAATGGTGGAGATAAAAGGTGTGAAACATTAAGCTCCCTTGATCCAATTCATCAACATGGTAAATATTGCGAGATGTTACCATTTCATTTATTCACATTGGTCGCATACATGAAACCATTGAGTGTATATGAAGAGAGCATGGCAACAAGAACTGTAATTAAACATGAAGCACGCTAACAAAATCAGGGTCGATGCCACGGCAACGGTAATGTTTGCCCCAGCAACTTTCGTGCGCAGAGAAGTAGTCAGTTCTGTTTAATTAGCACAGCTGTCGTGGATGCCAACAGTTTTGGGTTTCAGCTACATAACAACACAACCAAGTGACTTGTATCCATGCTGAGTTTGGCAATCAAAGACCCGGGTTCTGGCTTAGCCGCTGCTTTGTCAGTGTTCCTTGGGTCATCGCACTCAATAACCACTTAGGGATGTGTTCCGCTATTCGTTATCGTAAACTCCAGTCCGTCCCAACAATGCACTTGTCACTGCAACTACAAATGGACTGGTTAATTAGGTGAGAGGCAGAACAGTCCGTTGGATCAAGACCGGCAGCACGGATGATGATGATGGTACGAGTTGAGAGTAATATTCATAATCCATCAGCTAGGTCGGTGCAACTTAAGGCTAATTGTAAGTTTTCGTCTACATCGGTTGTCATGTAAAAGTCGAATTCAATCAAATTTACTTCTCGGAAGCAGTCTCAATGTGAATTTCGGTCACCTATTGTTTATAATGGATTTCTATTAACTTTTCTGGATAACCATTGAAATTCTTTTGCCTTAGTGATACCATCATCAGTAAATATATGTCTGTTTCTACGTAACAGGGTTTGGAATAAGTCACTCTAGTCTACCATAAGAGAAAACGAGGAAAACTGAAGGTACTGGCCGCTCCATGTTGCCTTTCGATAGATTGCGCGTTTTATCGTGCCATCTTCGGGTCCACCAATCAAAACGTCTAAAAACGACAGACTTCCCTCAATCTCTTGTTAACAAGAAACTTTTGTGTTGGGGTGTGGTGAGTTCAAAATTCTGTAAAGTTGTTTGGAATGAATATCACCCGTAAAAATTAATATACCGTCAACATACTGTCCGTAAACAGTGCTGCTGTCAATTGATTTCGAGGTTAATACTTCACTCATTACAGGAAGAAATCAGCCGAAGTCGATCTCAATCGGCTGTCTATTGACATAACATTAAAGCGCAACAATCCTCGGCAGGAATAATGGTTGGTGCCCCGACTCATCGATGCGGAGTCACAGCACAGAATAGGACTGAAGCTTCTCAGTACGATATCGAGGCGAATGTGATGTGTGACCAGCTCAGCAGTAAGCCAATCAGAATGTAGCAGACCATTGATTCAATGTGGCCGAACTTTCACCGGTTTGTCGGATGATCAATAAGTGCAGATAGATCTACCGAACAAAAGCCTATTGGTTGCAATAGCACTTCGCATACACTCCTGTACAAAAATGGACAGGATGGCTCCAAGCCCTTCCCACAGAGATCAAGTGACACATTAGTGAACAAAAGCAAATGATAGAGCACAGTCAGTATCGGCTAGTCACCTCCAATCTCCTATGAAAAAAGATCGGCTCTCAGTTCGTCGAACTCGCGTGCACTCACGTCTCAGTAGGAATCACGAGTGACGAACCTCGCTGAATATTACCCACGCCCCGACTAATCGATTTCTACACTAGCCAGAATGACCTTCGAAATCTCCGCCTGCACCGGAAAGAACAGTGCTTTCGTTGTAAGACGACCCAAACTCCCGTTCAGGGCTGTATTGATCGACCAATTAACTGCCGTCTTGAAGTATCCGGTCATTCTGGACGTAAAATTTGACAGAAAATGTTTTTTATGGCAAGTCCTTGTAGACAGAATCACTTCCGGTGTGACCTATACAGATTAACTCACTCCCTACCAATGACCACGTTAAATGGACGGAATCACCATCACCTTACAATGTGGGAATGCCCACACCGTTAACGAACCTATCTCTCACTTATGAATTTGGGGAATTGTGTCGAATCAAGGGACATATTGACCAGTTCAACGAACGGTACTCGTCAAGAAGAACATGATCGGCCGAAACCGAAATATGAACTATTATTGACACTAGTATTATTTCAACCTGAGTGAGTAGGCATTCTATCAGTGCATATGTAAAGACGAGATGATCTGCAAGCACGAGTCGTTCTCCCTTCTTATCACACACGAGCAACAGTGTAGGTGCATTTCATCAAAAACAGAAAGAACACATGTTACGAGATTTCAACAGTTCGATTTACTCTAACCAGTCGATAAAATGAAAACTGGCAAATTTTATGATGTAGACGTGGTCCATGCCGACTGAGTGCTACAAACTATTCAGTTCATAGTTCGCCCAAATGTGTGACATCTATCAGAAGCTGGCGCCCTCATGACCGTTGACGTACGTTTGCCTGTGTGATGGTGACCTCGATAAGCAACTTCGAACGATTTTACGAATCATATGACCGACGCCGAGCAGCGACTACGATCGCTTCTCTGACATGTGCGTTTTCTTCCCAACCTACATCCTTTCCCATGTCTGTTTTCCTTTGCTCAGATGGTCAGCAATGCTTTTCACAGCGCCATCTAGAATACACACTTATATAAAAGGAGTGGACATAGCTTCTAGCCTGAAGCCTAAAGTAACGCACAAAAATCTGTCCGGCATATACTTGGACGGTTACATACGGATGTCACGGGAACTCATAGTCCTCAAAATGTGACCTGAAGGTACAGATTGAAACTTCGTACCACACCATCACCAGCCGATGGTTGGCATCATAGAGGCGTATCGTAACACGAGGCACAAACAACATTTCTAACGAGTGTTCAATGTTGAAGCCATGTGTGATTTTTTCGATTCGTGCAGTTTCGATTTTTCTGGAATTTCGCTGAAATGGCACTTATCTTCCAAGCTGGCAGAAATCGGTTGAACATGTTTACCTCTAGAACAACCTAGAGTGGCTGCTTAGCGTTTGCCGCGGTGTCTCATTAGTCCGTATAAATAACGTTCACTACTGCCATGATTAACAGACAGCCTGAACACAAAACGTCTTTCACATGTGTGATTATGATCCTCGAACGGTCTTCATCCAAAATCATAGGATAAAGCGGAGCGGTCGGGAAATTGAGTCCAGAGAGAGAATAGCGGGTTGAACGATGGCAGTTTCAGTATGCAGCACATACACGAAGCCGTTAACCAAAAATCGTCGTGCTACGACAGACTCATTTTTGACTGTGCATGGTAGTTCGTAGTTCTAGAGGCAAACGCTTCTCGGTTAATCTATTGTACAGTCATTACACGAGTACGGTTAGATGTGTACACTTGTTTAGTAACCCCAGCCGCTAGTGAACCCAAAAGGATGGAAACACAAGCTTTGTGTGGCTCACATGGTATTCCGTGTGGACGGAACAGTTGTGGAACACAATTATGTCCAAGTTTTATGCGGTTGGTCGAGATCCCTGGTTAAAAGAAGATCATCTTCACCGCCCGCTGAATAAACAGAGATGTGATCTCGGTTGTTGGCCTTTACTTATGACCAACAGTATCAAAACCTCACCTTCCACGCGGCATATTGGCAAAACCATGGTTCATCCGTCACAAAGCCTCCATTCTTGACACTTCGGAAGAGGACGAGCACATAATCCAATATCATGCAGATTGAGAATGCAGTTAGTTTCGTGTCACTTCATTGGGTTGTAAGTGACTTGGTCAACTATTCGCAGAGGTTACGGATGCGTCCGCATCCTTTTAGAGAAGCATGTAAACTGATAGTTTCTTCGAAAATACCTCGAGAACTAACCAAAGGTTTCTGAAAACACTGCACTCTAACTCAAGGGACATGTCGGTGAACTTCCTTTGAAGCAGTGGATCGGAAACGGAAGTATTTCTGCGTCCGGAGATTCTCAACTCAATTATGCAGCTCAAACTGCAGATCTTCATAAATACACCTTTCTAGTTTGAGGATCTTTCGGACCCTTTGGACAATTGAACGGCATTGAGCGTCAATTGTATAGTTGAAAATAAATGGCCGTTGTTGGGACGTGGGTGCCTGTAGAGGGATTGGATTCGACAGAGGCAACGATACGAAGTCAACCAGTGATTCGCAGAAGGCTACGGCCAATCAATATCGACAACGCGAACAGACTAGCATGTCAGCGCGGAGACCAATCAGGATGGCACGCTGCTCCAGCATACGATTTTGTTATAACGAGCACCAGAGTAAAACAAGTTGCTTAAGTGCGTCATAAGAGGAGCTTTAATCGTAGACGCACGCAATTCGAATCTTACACCGAAGCAGTCATGTAGTTTTGTCATGCATATGTTGAATGTCGTCAGCTTACCTACTCCGGAACAAGAACCTTTAACTTCACCCATATGAAGTAATTGTAGCTTTGTTCCGTGATCCCAAACAGGTTGGCATTGAATTATACGAAGCTTAACTTACAGGAGATTTGACATCTCTAGTCAACACGACCTTCAATGTCATTCCACAGTCAGATCCCAGCATACTGCGAGAACGGACGCAGGCCTGTTGTCAATTGAGTAGTTCACGTGTTTCACAGTAGAATTAGCTAAACGATGCTTGTACATTGGGACAAACTGTAATTGACTGAAATTATTATCAGACCAACAAGTCTGGAAAGCCAAATTGGAGCAGACAAACGAGAAACCAGAAAAAAATGATCAATTAACCGCCAGAGTTAACAGAGATCCATTCAAACAAAGCACACAACTCCAATAAATTCAATGCTACATGGTAGACAGATGACGCGGTAATAAAAGACGAAAATATGTTTTGCTTTGCACGTCGAACGAAGAGTAACATGCCATAACAAACTCACTGTGACTATCGAACGACAAGTCCTGTTTAGAATCCAATCCACGTGCATACTCGGGAGATGGCTTCATTTTCGTGAAAAATACACGGCTTTCCTCCGTACTCCGGTCAGTGTCCGTTGTTGTCAGAGCAGTGTCCAGGTTTACAGAAAGGGATTCGGTCAACGGCAATGTCATCGGTGGTAAGGGTTGTGTGGTTCTAGAGAAAATAAAGGAGCAAAGAAGATAAGAAACGCTTTGTAATTTGTTTAAAAAACATTTCGGTTTACAATAACGATATTCACTGTGATATATAGCGATCCAACCGTGAAAAGAACTACCGTAGAGGGCATCGTACTAAACAGAGAACGATTTCGTCGGTAACTAAAGTTGCCAAAGAAATTACCCTACAGAGAACAACACAACGAAAGAAAGCCTTGTTCAGAACCCCTGCACAACTGATGCACGATGCGATTGTTTATGTCGACAATAATACCTAAAGTGCAGACAAACCGTCGCTTGCGAACAACTTATGTTGCTCCAACGTGTATTGTAGTGTACTTGACTACCGCGCCGAAAAGATCAGAACGATAGCAGCTTGAGCGGTTCTAGGCAGTCTCAAATTACTGAGAAAACGATACTCAGTCTTCAGGGAAGCAAAAATGTTCACATTAACGACTGCTATTGGGTGACAAACATACTGGGTTCTAAATAGCTTGTTCGTTATTACGTCCCATAGCATTGACTTGAACAAATCGGTTCGACCACCACCTCTTCCAAGCAAATACGACGCGGCTGCAGTTCGCCCTTTCCGATTGGCTGGCGTCGGCCGAACAACATCCCACCTGCAGCAGCCTGTGTGAATTCTAGTTAGAAGATCTCCAACCAGGAGTCCGCATCAGTCCAATCACATTACGTACGTTCCTTTTTGGTAAGATTGTCTACTTGTTCTTGAGAGCCCTTCAGGGCTTGTCACACGTGAATCTTTTTCCGGCGGAGTCCGTATCCTCACACACGATTTCCCCTTCCCACTACTCCAACGCGACTTTTGATCATGAAATCTTGCCCAGTTTCCGGGTTCTCGAGAATAAATTGGACTCACACCTTGTATCCTGGTTTTCGAGCTCCGCAATCACAGCACATTTTTAATGCGGTCTGCATCGTTGTAGGTTGTGCTGACTAGTTGGCTCGTCTAACATGTTCAGATATCAACGGCAAATTTGCTTCTGAACATTCGCCGCATCACATCGTAGCTGGTGACATATTTCTTCGTTCTAAAAGCATTAGGTACGAATTTCCCCTTCACTTTGAGGTAAACTTTAAGTTTTTTTTAGTAGACTTGACTGCAGCTTCAGCATTCCCGTTTGAATGACTGCTTGTTCGATGATCGAACTCCCTTTTTCTTACATTCTGAATCCCGTGCACGCAAACTGAGGTCCATCAGCAGAGGCGAATAACCCCGGAATACCAGAGCGAGCAAACTGAGTAATTGGTTTTTTTACGACTACACTCTTGATGACACTCGTCGGCCAATCGGTTTCAAAATGATCCGAAACGTAGTCCACCGTACCCAGACACCGTTTGCCGTTGTGGCAGATATGCTGACTGTAATGAGTTGTTGAGGCTTTTCGGGAGTCCCCTCAGTAGCACCGTTTCCACCATCTGCTTTCAGCCGTGCCTTCTGTAAATGACTGACTTCGGCATGTAAACTTTTATCTTGCTGGACACGCTTGGCCAACAGTAAAGCCCATTTGCTCTCCGAATACAGCTGTTCACGCCAGCGTGTGTCATATGGATTTGTCCAATGAACTGCCGCAAAACGCGAGACGATTATTCGCTCTTGTGTGAAGGCTATTCCTTCCGCTTGAAAAATTAGCCGTGGTCCATGAAAAACACCAACCAGCTGTTCGAGTAGATTTTTATCTTGTGATTAGCCATTTTTTAGCACACGATTGAGCTTTTTGAGTCATCATCATCATCATCATAGACAGCAATACATCANTCACTACCAAACACCCGCTTCCTAACCTCCTCGTTACTTACGCGCTGATGCCACCCGATCGTGTCTTGTAACACCACCCTTCCGACCATCAAAACCGTCCTGATGGTATCCAACTCAGAGTCGTCCGTTGCAACACCGGGTATATAGATGCGGGAAAACATTTCGCTAATGTGCATTTGATATCCCGATTGGTAGACATATTTTTATAGCCAGATCAACGTCTTTCGCAGACGCCGGGAAAGGGGGTAGTACTCACTAGTCCAATTAGAGAGTTGGGATTTGTGCGCACCACTTTCTCGCGAGTGTGTGTTGAAACATTCCAAAACAAAAAACCACTGCTACCATTTCCTTTGCCAC
The DNA here is from genome assembly GCA_008508345.1 of Paragonimus westermani. Taxonomy (NCBI): domain Eukaryota; kingdom Metazoa; phylum Platyhelminthes; class Trematoda; order Plagiorchiida; family Troglotrematidae; genus Paragonimus; species Paragonimus westermani. The sequence goes on along the minus strand of QNGE01001321.1, from coordinate 27,832 downwards.
TAGGGCACAGATTCGTTCTGTGGTCGAAAAGCCTCTACTTCCGTAGTCCGCTGTTCTCCATTGTTGTAGCAGTAGCGCTCCAAGCCCGGATTGACTATCATCACATTGAATTGTCGAAGAATGCTCAGGATTGTAATATGCCAGTGCCGGAGCCACAGAAATTAATCTTTTGATTTCGTCACACGCTGACTGTTAAAAGTCACCCCATACTCATGTGACACCTCTGTGCGTTAGTTGCCTAATTGGACACATGACGTCAGTTAACTGCGAGAAGAATCTAATTGGATGGTTCACCATACCGTTTAGACACGAAACTGCCCTTACCTCCTTGAGGTCGGCATAGTCTGGATCGTTTTAATCTGCTCTAGATCGGCCCTGAGTCTCACAGATAGGAGCAGATAGCAATGAAACGTCGTTTCTAGTGCCACAAAGATGATTTTACATCACACAAACGCCATTCCTTGTTGCAGACATTACTGTGGAAAACCATTAAGATTTCTGTCGTGTTTGGCAGCCATCCTTCCGTATGTTATCACACAGTGTGCGACACATATTGATCATCCATGTTGTTCAAGCATCTGGATTAGGTGTTTCTGAGACCTTCGCTCCAAATCTTTGATCTGAAGGATAAGCACAGACACTGGAGACGCCCAGAAAGAATACAAAACGTGGGCCGATAACGGATACTAGCTCTTAGCCTACCGAAGACAAATCAATCCTCGTGAAAAAATGGGTCTGATTCAATTCGGGCAAAATATCGTCTAAAGTCGGCAACGGCAATAGTACGAATGGTTCATTCGCTTCGAATCTAATGAATGGTGTACTCAAATCATCCCCATATCTTTATGGCCAGCAAAGATTCACCATAATCTGTCGGCTTGCGCCTCTAACGCAGTGTCGGAACTTTACAAGTTGGTAATCCTTCGACCCCTCAGAAGAATCGCCCAAAACATGTCATCGGACTTCTGCCTGCACATTCGCCAGTCTGCGAACAAGCACGACACGTAAGGCGTGCGTTACGTCCACAACCGCGACCCGCCCAGTTCGATCAATACTCGCATCAATGTGTTGTCTTAGTTCGTAATCGCAAAACCAAAACCCGTTTGATACAAATGTGTTGTGGCTACCCAAACAAAACGGCCTTCACATCCTGGATATATCGTTCTTCAGGACGAAGCAGGTTTCAATCGGACAGCATCTCTGAACGAACTGTCCAAGCCAATCTCGATAACACAACATGATGAGGAGATTTCGTTTTTGATCAGTCTTTTAGAGATCCGTAAATCTCCCGCGTTCACGCACTTGTTAGCCCACCCGATCTGGAGTCGGGATTTCATTGTTGGGTTCTTACCCGAGAAATGCACTGTACATCACGGGCCTCACTTGGTCCTCAAGGTCAGCGAAGTGCAATGACTGCTGCCATGGCTGTTGACGGACGAAACATGTCTCGCATGTCTCTCGTGAGCTTCCGAAGTATCCAACAGTACACGCGGCACGTGGCGAGAAGTAAATCCTTGTGTGTCGCACGTTCCCAAAGCGGGTCCGAGTAGTGTGTGAACCTCAGCGTCAAGCTGAGTCGTAGCTTACTTATTACGGGTTTTCGGTAAAGCAGGTCAAGAAAATGGTGAAGGAAAGTGATAATTTAATTTGGTTCAATTCCACTGATGCTCCTTATAAATGAGTATGAAACAGAAAAGCGGCTATAGTGCACGGTTCTCGTTTGTAGCTGTAACCCGAAGAGACAACCGAACTAGATCAGTGATTTGATCGAAAAAAACTCACCTAGCGGTGACATTGGTGCGGACAGGATGAGCGCAAGCTAAATCAGTGGTTGGTGGGGTACTCGGGTAAGACATTCGTTCGAACATATTTGCAAAAGCACTGTGAGAACCAGAATAAGTTCAGGGTTCTGGAGATTAATACGGATGGCAGAACAGTCGCCGAAGTTGCTGCGAATTATAGCATTAGCAAGTCGAATGTGCACAGTACTGTGAAAACGAGGGATGATATGAAAAGGGAGTGAAGTTAACTAAAAGCTTCCAATCTCAAACTTGTGAGAGTACCGGTAACGAAGTTTCCGATGGATCGTCTGCTACAAAGCGAGCCAATAAGGACGTACATGCAACAGCAGAAGTCAACTATCGTACGAGAAACAACCGGTTTCACTTCGAAACCGTAGAATAGTGAACCGGTGAAGCTAGACGAGAAGAAACATCCACAACGTTGATGAGATTAGTGTGTACCTCCAAGATTCACTAAAAGACTCACGTACTAAAAGATGATTATCCATGCACAGATAACCAGAAGGTGAGGCACCGTGCAGCTGTAGTGCTAATATGCGCTACGATCGATGGTAAGTTGAGGATAAAAACAACGAAATAAGTAGGAGATGACTCAGACACGTCAAAATTACTCTGGAAAAAATTAGGCCGGTTTGTTTTCTTAAAACAAAGTCTGAGCGACCAGACATACTTTCGAAAAATGGTTCAAAGAATTGAATGATCAGATATTGCTACGAGAACGAAAACCCCCTCTCTTGTTTTCAGATATAATTCTACAATTCATCTACCAACCTTCAAATTTAAGCAACGTAAAGATGCTGCTCATTATGACACCAAACGCATCAGCAAAGCTGAGGTTGCTCCCAAAAGTGAACTCAGTAAAAAAAATTAGTTTCACGCCAAAATTTTTGTGGAGTATTCCAACAGGAGTACCCACATTTTTCTGTCGGGTACGTTATAATAAAATCGTAGTGTCTTCGAACTTTCCTAAGACTTACAACTTTAGCAAACGTCACTGACTTGGTTAAAGCGACCATTAGGTTTTACGTTAATAAATCCACAGTCACTAACTATTTCCGAAAGCACGTCTACGGACAGTACCAAAATAATTCGACTGCTGGGGAGGCATATTCGGTTAGTAAGCAAAAATAGGTAGGCTTTTATAGTCACTTTTCCCTGTCTTCCACATGATAGGTTGGATGAAGCGAGAGATGAGGATGAACCCGAGGATGTGTCCAAGTGTGCAAGACAGTGCCAAAATTAAACTAAAACATCTGATTCGCTTCAATAAAGTGACTATGGAAACAACCTAGCGTAGATATACAATTCCCTTCAACAAACGACGTGCAGAAAACGAGACAAACGACAGTGATTCAGTTTTTCAAACGAATAGTTCATGTCCGCAAGATATTATAAGTTAATTAAAAGAAAGCATGCATGATCCTTCCTTCGATGGAACGTCTATCAACAGAACGATTTTCCTCGGCCATGTGAGTGGTTATCCAAGAAAAGACACGTGTATTCTGTAGATTTTAGAGTCCATTATGCGAAAAATGAAGTGACAGAAATTTGGGCGTACTGTATGCCAGACGTCAAAAGGGTACAATATGGCGTTCTATAGATCAGAAGACCAGATAATGCGATCCATATATGTAATTATTTAACTGAGGTCCAAGTGCAATCCTACTGTGGGATGAGAAAAATGTGTACCACCAACAGCTTGTATGGAAACTCTTCTGATTGACTGCTATCCGGGAAATAAACGAAATACACTCGAAAGTCCATCCCATACGGGTTCGACAAAAACAGACATCACCTGACTTGCTTTGTAAGTGTGTGAAGAAAACAAGTGGTCAGTTCTGTTGTGCAAGTTTTCAAACTGAATTCCAACTGAGACGTTAACATTTCCACCACGCGAGTGACACAACCTGGGTGAGAACAATGGGACTTCCTGCCATCGAATCAATACGGGTAACTTAAAACGCAAGAAAATGAGGTCGAAGAGTCTACATTATTTTGCGTGCAAACATGCTAATACTTTCGGCACTTCACCACGTTTGGGTGGAAATTCTAAAGGGCGTTATACCTTAGTTAGACGAGCCACACGTGAGCCAACACTCAGCGAAGCGATCAACATCATTGCCGTCAGTCGTGCATTAACAGTTGGAAACTAGGCTTACATTCTACAAAACTGACAGGAAAAAGCTCAGGTTTACATATAAAAGAGAAAGAAGGGACGGAATTCATCCAGCAGAAATAATACATACAAATTCAAACAATCAGCATCATGTTGTCCAAACCTTGCGAACGAACGACCAAGCTGCAGTTGAAGGTAAGACGACAGACTCAAGAGGGTCTTATGAGACTTTTGATGTTCCCCTTCAATAATTTTACACAACTCATGAAGAACCCGCCCAAACAACAACATTCACGCCATAGACTCCGGTAGGCAACTATTTCTCTTAACATTCCCAGCCACAAACCTTGCGATTTACGAGGGATCCACGACTGGAGATTAACCAAGCCCACAGCAGTCAGCGAAACAGTAAGTACCCTCGGTTGTTCCGTTGTTGTCAAATTGCCAGTCCACTTCATGCTTTAAGTTGCTGTGTCAAAAAACAATGAGTGCTTGGCGTGCCAGACGGAGGTCAGTGGTCTGATATCGAATGAGAGTGTGAAAGTTCCACTTACCAGGACGTCTAATTTGTGTAGAGCAAACTCCAAGGTGAAGCAGTGGAGGCAGTTGTACTTACTTTTGATTTATCAAATTAAGGAAACAGCCGTGTAGATTCAGGTAGAGGCATTCATGGCATAATCTCAGATTATTATCCAGTCGGGCATAGGGGAATTAATTTAAACCATACCAACATCCTAACAGCGAAGGTAAAAGAGGGAGGTTGCGAGATGGATCAGTCACCTCTGACATTCTCAACAATTATATATATATATATATATATATATATATATATATATAAGTAACTAGGCGACAAAATGTGGATCAAACGAGATGAAAACAGGGCAAATTCGATAGGGATTTCAAGGATGATGTGCTTGTGAAATCATCAGAAGTATGGACCCAACGTCACTTTTAGTAACGTTTTCTCTTCCTATGATATTTCGCGTCATTGTCAGGGTGAGCGGCGGTCGAGCCACAATACCTTCTGGTAAGGCTCAAGGCCGTTGTGTTGGTGAAGATGTCTTATCCGGAGTGGCGGGCGATTGTGATCGATAATCACAATATTAACGAACTGTAAGGAGACCTTCGAAAGCTATAAAAAATGCCCTTGGTGATGTCAATTCGGTCCTGTGAAAATAGCAATAGATGTAAGCAGCGCAGGTCGCACTGTATATAGAAAAGTTTACATAGAACCTTAGAGACAGTACGCTGAGCACAAAGACAGATGCTTCACATGGGAGTTAGTGAGTATATCCCAAGCGAGTCATTCAAATCGGTGCACTAGCCTCAAAGCAGCCCACAAGCAGGCGGTGTGAACCCAACCCTTCAACTGTCAGGCATCTGTCAGGGACTGGTCACCGTGCTGATCCTACAGCTTCGGTTAATACGCTGATGCGCAGTCAAACGCCGTATCTGTCAATGTTCCCTGAAATAACCCTTCTGGATCGCAATCGCCCATTACTCTGTGCGCAACAGCTAGCAATGGCGCCGAAACTATCTATGGGCAGAGGACTTTTCATTTTTCAATTGCTTTGACCCCATTTTGCTCGATATAAGACTTTGTTGGTCTGCATGTTTTGTGGTTGATGGAAATGCCTGCGATGATCGAGTCATCTCGCGACCAAGGGCTACATTTCCGAAGAACTCACGTGTAAGACTGGGGGCGGTGTGCTACCACTGTTGACACAAGGCGTGTTATGTCCAGGTGATCCTGATCGGCAGACTGACACGATTCCAACGGAATAGTTGTAGCAGGTCGGATAGGTGTCAGATGTTTATCCGATATAGACCGGTAGGGAGACAAGCCCACTTTGCCAGATCGTTTGTTCTTCGAAGTAACCTTTCCGGTTGCAACTTTGGATAGTGCACAGGCTTTAATCAGCAGCTGATGCACCGGGGAGCCGACCGTGGTAGATTCGCTCACGAAATAATCCGCGCAAGCCTCCATTTCCCGGAGAACCTCGACCAACATGTTTTTGTCCGTGTGTTTGCAGCTGCTGATGGATGTTAGTTCGGCCAGTCGCAAACCGACTCGTCCACCAGCTGGTGTGAGTGCAGCAGCTGCTAAAGCATCGCAGAAACGCACCAGATTGATTTGATGGCCGATCGGCATACCAATGTTTTGTAGAGCTATGTTAAGCATAGAACCGATTTTGTTCTTACCCAAAGCGTTCGTTGAATACCAAATGGTATTTGTGTCTGTACCGAGCACCGTGTTGTGCAGGGCTGCATTGCGTTCAGGTTGGAGATACAGTGGCGAGGTGAGCGAATTGATGGTAAATGGTCGATGAGAACAAAAGATTTCGAAGAGACGAACGGGACAACGTTCCGGTCTGGTCGGGTGAGCGGCGACTACCTGATCAGGCTGGTGTGAGTCGGCGGCTAGTAGCGCGTCACCGGAGCTATCTGCGCGTTCGACGTCAGATGGTGGTGTGCTAGCAAGGGACAGAGAAAATGCCAGTGCAATACACAAACAGAAAACATTGAGAGAAAAACTTTGGTTGTAAGCGATGGATCATGATTGACGGAAGCACCTGAAAAATCGTGGCCATAGGTTGACCTATCCGGTGATTTGTTAACACGGCTTACTCCCGTTACAACTACTACCAATGACCCAACTATGACGTATATATATCAAGATTTAAATTGTGCATACCATACGGAGATACTGAGGGGCTATCTGTTTACACAAACTTTCGAAAACATTATGTGAAAACCGACCACGTCACATAATCCAGGAAGAGAAATCAGGAAGTTCCATCTACGCATAGTTTTACGTCGCTCTTGTCCCGGTACGACCAAGCTGTTTGTGTACGTACATAGGCGTTAACATCCACGAAATTGTCTGAACAGTTCACAGTTATGCGCATGTAACCAATGCGAGGAATACTGCGGTATGTACTTCACTTATCATTGCGAATGACGGTTCCAAACTGAGACACCTTACGTATGACAGGAATGAATGTGGCGGCATATTTCATTTCGACAAACTAAGCATCGCTAATTGTTGTAGCAGTTAAGCATTAGTGTTAACAACTGATGTATTGCTGTCTATGATGATGACGATCGCCAATTGTGCGCCTCTCGCTAATACCAGCCACGCTGGGAACGTAAATAGAACAGAACAGCACATATCCACAGTAATGTCTATGTCTATGAAAATAACAAGATTAATCGATTTGTACAATGGTTCCAGTTCCACCAACTGTTGAACAGGACTGAAAGTACTTTGGGCAGATCACTTGAAAACGGCTGTAACAGTTAACTGTCGTTTTTCTAGAAAGGTTTCATCCAACGGCTCACCGCAGATCCTCCAAAGATAAATGCTATAGACCCACGTTTAAAATGGTGCGTTAGAAGAGACAAAAAACCAGTTTCTGCAAATTTTGTCAGGGTGATGACTAAACATTCTTTTAATGTACATGCCCATTTTAAAGTCTGTAGCATGAAGCATAATCCATTCAGTTAGCACAACTGCTACACTTCAGTTCACAATTTGAAAATCCGTTTTGTTGGAATCAACGTGCGACTTCTACGGTATCGTCGTAAAAAACGGCAGAACAACAATCCACAAAACGTTACGTTTGCAAAATAAGAACAATCCACCGTAAATGAGTTGTTGGACGGCATCACACTTTTCCGATTCGGAATGATCAATAGAGGACCACTAAGTCAGGTAAGCAGTTTGGTTGCCTTGGTCGTCCGCCACCATATGATATTCCGGGTCATATATGGACCGAACATCGCGAGCATACGACGATTTGGACAGAAACGGTCAGAGCAAGCGGGCTCAAACACACAACTGTGTGAGTGGTAGCTAAACTAATCTACCACGAGTTCACTATGGGTGTGTCGACCGAGGAGGCTCCAAAATAGTGTACTCCAAAGCTTGGTGAGTGCCTGAAGGTAAATTTGATTCGACACTTCATTTCCCCACCGCTTGTCTAACAATAACCTTCGAAGTCGAACGTCATTTCCAGTTCGAAGTCACCGCGAATGAGAACTACTCGTTGAAACATCTTCCCCTCTTGTATACGGACACTTGCTTATGTGCATTACCGAAGATCCGTAAGTTCTGCCCTCACGGCTGCTGAATTATACGACCGCTATTATGGCGAACTTAATTTACACATTTTTCCTCTTCGTTGGCAAACTGAATAAAGGTCTTCTTCCATAGAAGACCAACTCGCAACCTATTTGCTCAAATCAACTGACAGTAGGTGACATCGACTATGATCAGCGTCCGTCAAGGAGGATTCCACTATAGGATATTTTGAACAGACTGGTGATCGTTGAGTGAATGTACACTGCCGGGGATGAGGAGACCTCTCTAGGTCGAGGAAAGTAGCCGATCCAGTTTATTTTTTATTTACAGCAAAAAAGAAAGGCTTATGTAGTTTAAATGAACAGTACTGGAGTGATCTTTTCTTCCACCGGATGTTGGAATTTATGACATACGGACGCCAATCCCACTTAGATAAACAACCAGATAAGAAACATGGATAAACACTGTAAATGGTTGACCGCCGAAATTGCTCTCAACATTCAAACTGCTGACATGGTTACGCTGTCAAACACGCATAAAGTGCCTCGGTATGCGCGTGGTCAGCCTGTGTGACGCCCACACGATTCTTGATTAGCAGGATCACAGTAGGCTTGCTTCCCGATATACTTTCGACCTCTCAAATGGCGATGTTGAACAAACTTAAATAATTTTCCCAAGCCAATGGTACGCGGTGTGCAGAAAACAGTGGAAATTGGATGAACTGTAATTCAAATGTTGACAGGAGGAATATGTTCGTGGAATTCACGATTCCAGCGTCCTCTTCGAAACGGTTGACTCAGAACACCTATTGCAGATGTCTCTTCATCTGTTTCCTCACCCGGAGTCTCATACGGTATTGATGCAAAAGCGAACCCATGGAAATTAAGCTTCGTTCCGGTGTGCGTAGAGGAGCTAAACAACCGAACGGTTCATCTAGAATACTACCGGATGCGAGGACAATTGATTTTGCCACCAACGTAAAGCATCCGCCTTTTCTGTTAGTGAATATTTTAGGTAGACCGCTTCGAGGGGAACATCTGAAACTGTCATCCTTCGCCACATTCTTGTCAAGATTCGTTTTTTTCATACACAGAAAAAGAAAACAGTTTGTCGAAAAAGATTGCGTCTGATCATTACCGCCATTACATAGCCGAAAATGCACCGAAAGCCAGACATGTTCCGGCCTTATTGAGCATAGGTTGCGTCTAAGCCGCCAGGTAGGAGGGACTGTTTTATACGCCCATAATAGATTAAAGATGATAGTCTGGTTGTATGTCGAAGGCAATTTCCATGATCAATCATCTACATTATTCATCTGTTTCCTGATCGGCCCATGAACCTTAAGGAACTCTTTCTGGACCTATGTGTACACTACCCGCCAAAAATAAATGTCCCCACCCCTAATGAACAGGCTCAAAGTAAGAGGCGACGTTTTCTACGGAACAACTTATTGACCTGAAAAAGGCGGTAACAAACGTTCACTGTTAAACATCTGTTTGTTGGTCCGTGGGCACTCATAGCAACCTCAAATGTTTTCACTAATCGGTACACGTTCCAGCAACGATAGACTTTCAGTGACGTGATGACACCGTTGCTTAGCCTCTCCTAAACGTATCCACTAGGATTACGATACAGTGGTCGAAGTAGCCAGGGCGACGTTCGAACTTCTTTAGAGGTCATCAGCATTTTACAACCCCAGGTGAAGGAACCTCATATTTACGGCTTGCATAAACGGGAAAACGTCCGAAAATGTAACAGCGCAAATTCCCACCTAACTCAATCGCATGACCTCCGGGAAGTTATTGTAACGTTGAAATTTAAAGACCGATTTTAGTCACATACCGTTGAGCACACTTACCGAAAGAATTGCAGTTGTTTTAAACCGGATGTCAAGTCCGTCCCGACGCACAAGTTGCCGTATACCAATCGAGCGTGTTCTGTGCGACAGCCAATGCCGAAATGACGAGAGATGATGAACCACAAAGAGAGCAAAAGCGCCTGTGGTCCGGATGCACCCAACTCACCGCGATTCCATAGACGTTCGACTAGAGCCTTCTCAAACACCGGCCGTAGGATGGACCGCCAGTTAATATGGAATACTGTCGACACGTGACTGATCAGCGAATTGGATAGGGAAACGGGAGGGGTTTTACCTCTAGGTGCGTGATGATCATCAGAAAGGTCTTGAGCTGTATCATTCGAAACCACTGAAAGAGCGGTGTCCATTTCGGTGACATAATCAATTTCTTTCAAACCGCGGTTTTTATCGTAATCAAAAACCAAAGTGTCGTCCGAAAACATATCACCTGACGGACTGTGTGTCTGCACGTTCATGTCAGGATCAAGTTTGTCCGTGGAACCGAAGCTGGAGTTCAAAGATACAATCGGCAAGTGATGATGAGTTTGAGTATCGATTGATCCTAACTCATTTTCTGACTCTGCACCTTCATTTAGACGGTTTGCTTCCGCAATAGCTTCCATAGCAGCGGATAGTGCGTTATCTAGAAGAGCATTGGCACCGGTGTCGTCCACATTGCTTGTGTTAACCAGATTATCGGACAAGCCAGAGTCCGTGTCCATACGAACGAAATAGGCGTGCGGGTCATCTGCCTCATCTAAAAATGTGCTATCCAGGTTGACTGAATCATTGGAATCGCGGTCAGCGCTTGGAGGAGATCGCGCTGAACTTAACTCTGCCACCGGGTCCATATGACACTTGTGTATAGCGGATGAAGATGGCAGTGGACAATGTTTAATGAGACTCATATCATCTGAAAAAAAGTAAAGTGAGTACAGATGCACAAAGTGAGTAAGGGTGCATAATATAGTATGGAAAGGAGGGTTAAAAGAAGTTATTTGATCGTTGGCTGGTAGGGAAAGTTGCTACCGATTAATGCATAAACTGAATCTTAGGGTGATCAAGTCTCAAAATTCGTTATTTGGATCTGTGAACTTGAGATTTGTCTAAGCCACTTCGGAAATGAATAAACCCATCCACAGAGCAACAGCTAACCTAAGCTGTGTAACAAATGCCGAACGGCTGAGTAGGTAGCACCGTCAAGACAAGAGAACTCAATCCGACGTTCGCTGCATTGATTATTAATGCAATCCGTAAAAACCTATATGGATTTCACATCGATATGTCCAGACTTTAGCTTATTATCGTCGAGAGTAATAAATCGGGACGTAAAAGCAATATGTAACTATCACAACAACAAAAAACCTCACCTATAGAAGAGCAAAGGGTAAACCGGATTTAATTCGCTAAACGTATAAAAATTGCACCGAGACAATTAGGTTTTACAAACAAACAACTGTGAAATTAGCCGGGCACACACAAAACAACCCCCATTTCACGAACACCTTACATTTACTCAAACAAATACACTGTATAGGTTGGTGAATCTGACTGGTTGTTATACTTTGTTGGCCATTATAAACTACGTATACGACCAAAAAGATGGACTTAGTTGGTGACATATTTTGGACCGAAAATTTCGAGTCAGACGGAGTTAGACTGCCAGAAAAGCACGTTGTTATCAACTTCTATATCCGTGACAATTATGCCTTCTGTTGTTTTGGATAGAAGCAAACTTTCCGGTCTTTACACTGTAAGGTGATTGCTGCCATGTGAAAAACAGGGTGTTGGTAACAACTGGAAGGACGCCTTAAAACGCTCCAAAGTTATAGATGGTGTAGGAAGCCGGCAATTCGTCTAAAAACACGGTTTACAGGAGATCGAACAGAAAACATCAGGTGATAAATGCATAGGTCACCTGATGAACAATTTTTAAAGGGTGGTCAACTGAAATCGGTGCTTACATCAGCTTCTTTTGAATGGATGACTTATATTGTAGAATTTCAGCGGGGATAATGGGAAAAGCAAACCAAAAGTGAGATTGTATGAAAATCGGATTTGGGTTATTGGTTATGAAAGCCGTCGAGCTAACTGTGGAAATGTTTTACAATTAAACCTCGATGTGCGCAATCTAGAAAACTTTGGACACAGGTGCATACGTTATTATAGAGGAGAGGAAGGTCTTCGCTTGTGCGTTCCTGTCTCTGGGTTTGCCGGGGAAATTGGTGTTGGACGGTTTGTGGATGTAGACAGAAAGTGGATAGAAGTAGCCAAAACGAAACTTAGATGAAGTTGCTGGCGTTCAATCATATCAGTAAGGAACGCCAAAACACATTGAAGTGATATTCTGTCGGATATTCGCATTGAAGGATTTGCGGGGCTGTGAGGGAGAGGCAACTAGGAAACTTCTAGTGCAGATTGCTCCCCACGCATGTGTCGATCGAGTATATCTTTAAAATCCTCAACCGATTCAACCGTTGAGCAGTGTTCCAGTGCGAAAGAACCCTGTACGTGAAGTAGTTATGTGAGCAGGGCAACCTCCCTATTTTACGAATCAATTTCAGCGAGTGACGCCTTAGACGCTCATCCCCATCTAGTAGGAGATGTGTCATCAGATGACCCGGGGTGTGGAATATTTTGTAGGTAAGAACTAGCACTCTTCTCAAGTGCCTGTGATTCATTCAGAATTGGTCTAATGCTGCTAGTCACTCCGGGAAGAAGAGTTTCTTAAACTCCATAGCTATTGTAGCGACCACTTTCCGAACAAGGTAAGAGTGACGAATCTTTCTTAAAACGAGGGTCACAGACCAGTATATTTGTTTTCAGGTTTGGACGAATTATGGAGGCAAACGTGTTGGGAAACACTTCAGGTGAAAGGTTCCACAAATTCTTTATGAGAGGACCCGGGGTATTCGTGTCCACTTAGCCAGGACTCCACAGTTTTTCATCCTGTTTCCAATCAGGGTCCCTAAGTGTCGTTTGCATACTAACATGAATAGCTGTTCCGCCAAGGCAGTAGTCAGCACGATTTTTGACATCGAACGATAACTGTTTCGGATAATTCAAAACGTTCTGTAGGGTGTTCAAAACTTCCAGGTATTCTATGTGTTGAGCAACATCGGTTATTTGACAATGCCAGGTGGTTCAAGAATGGAAGGAATGAACAGCAATCTTCAAATGGTGTGGTGAAATCCTATTCGACTCATCGCCTATGACACCTTGACACAATAGACAATCTGGCAGTTGACTGATCCGATTAGGATAACATCAAGAGTCATATTTTTCGCTCTTCGCCAAGTTCTCTATGTTGTACTGGACCAATCAGATTAAAGCTTGTGAAGCTGCGTGCCACTGAAATCAACCAGTGACGGACTGATTATTGTAATACTGAACAACCCGAAGAACTGCTCACTGCAGCCAATCCGAGGTACTCGTACAGGGAGAGTCTGAATTCAGGTACGATTCCTAGATCCATTCGAAATCCCTAATTTCGAGTGTTATAGACGGATCCTTGCGGATTGTTGTTGTTCACAAGGAACCGGCCCGATAAGTGTCTGCCAGTCTCGACGTAGAACATGCGTTCGGTTAGATAACCTTCAAGCCATATGAACATGTGCTGCCTGAGCAACAAGTATCAGGTTTCTGTAGCAGCATAGAATGGTCAAATGGAAAATCTAAGACAAACTACACCAACGGCCAGTGCCATGTCGGCAGCCTCCGTCAAAAAGGCATTAGCAACCAGCAGATTTGTGATAAATGAGTACATTTACGAAAGTCATGTTGCTCTCCTTGACCTGGGAACAATCTGTGGTGATCGGACTCGTGGGACTAACGGCAAGTAACGTACTAACCTCATTGCAGTAGACATAGCAGACCCGGAGGTTTCGACACAATTACCAATTCACTGTATTGCGGGTTACAAGCACGTTTGAGTTACACGAAGGAAAGCAATTGCTTAAGGAACGTGAGGTAGACAGGTGCCAGTCACTTCGTGTTTTTCAGGTATCTGAGTCGTTTGAAAGTTTGTGGAGCAATGGCACCAAAGGGATTAACACATGCCAAAAAGAAAATGGCGCCTCGAACCTCTAGCCCAAAAAAGTCACATAACCTGACAAATAACTTCCACAGTCGATCGCCCCATTGTGAGCTCTGTGTACTTTTGCTTTCGGAATACCGTTCCGATTACCGCAATCAAACACCTGCACTATAGAGTGCCTTTCAAATAGCTAGTGCAGTCGCACATGGGCACGCGCAATACGCGAGTAGGAATACTAGCCAGTTGGGTTTTTCACGCCAAGTATGCCTCTGCAATGACCAGTGATCGTGTGGTTTCTCTAAGGATCCCGGCTGCAATCGCATTTTCTCGCTTATATGTTCTACAGGCTTGATGGGAACGCAGTGCCACTTTTTTCAAACGTGCGAGTAATTTCATGCAGCGAATACTGGCCCTTTTCCTGACCACCCATCTACTGTTCAATGCCTCAAGATTGTTTCGTTTGTACCTTTTTGAATGTTATTTAACAGACTCTAAGGTTCTACACACTTGCTTGGTGTGCTTCTGAGTTTTGGCGATTGCTTTGGAGCATACCTCGCGTTCTTTCCCCTCATTCTCTTGGTCGCTGCTGTTGGTCCCAGACTAGGCTAGAGCTAACTACTTATCACATTTCCAAACATTGCCGTAAATATACGGTTTGTTCTCAAACCCTGCCGCGTTTTTCAGTTTAACGATTCGGCTGCTCTTCAGGAAAGGCGTCCTAAATTGTTAGTGGACGAGAGTCAAGCACATACCCACCTGTTCACTGCACTCCGACAGGCTGTCAAGCAGACACGTGTGAGTAGTCACGGCGGCGTGGGGACGAAAGATGAGAACAGCACTCGCTCAATGTAGCGGTGAGTGGACACAAATGTCACAGTGTTCAAAAAGTTCCACTCATTAAGCTGCATCCTGAACTAGGTCTAGGTATGAATCGTTAGGATTGGGTAGTCCTTTAGCAAAGCTCCATAGATAAGTCGAGCGCGAACGCCTTTAAGATCGTCAGGCTAGGTAGTAAAACTGGTTTGTCGTGTTGCATGTGTCGAGCCGGGAGATCGGTAGGCGAAGAAATTGAGTGAAATTTGTGGATGAACTCGGTTCAGCCATCCCGAAGTGGAATTGCATTGACAGTGGTCTGAAAAGAAAACCTAGTGCTCCATTAGTTCAATATCAACTGAAATAGACTATCATTAACCGTTGTGATAGACGTCAGATGCGTTATACTGCTGCCACTTTAAAGTGACCAGGTCGACGATGTGCACAGAAACAATCCCCAAACGATGTGACAAACGGCGAGGCTATCAAGTCGCGTTACGCAGTTGATGTGGTGTGACAGAGTCACAAGCACACCGGTGAACCATGTATGTCACAGCCTGACAGCCCACTGTGTTAAAGTTAATGCATGAAATCCAAGTGATTTCGAAGTATGCGACCATTGGTGAGTGCACGCCCGACAGGAGAACGATAAAATTGTGGGACGCAGTCGGTTGGGCGAACTGGGAATATTTCCAGTCACTGACTGTCCTCGGGATGCTGAGCTATGCGCGAGGTAGAAGGTGAGCATGATTGACCATGAGCAACACGGTTGACCTCACTCTGTCTGGTGCGTTGACAGCTAGTCGTCAAAAATGTCTTACAAAAATCTTACATAAAAAGAGAAAAGGGACTGGGTTTCAAATAATTATTCAATGTCAATGAAAGTATCCCCCAGCAGCCAGGTTATTCCGGCAGAAACACCAATAAAATAACATTATGCACGCGACCGTTTTGTGAACGGTTGGAACAAATAGGTCTCCAAGAAAAAGCCACAACCTCGAAGATCGGAGACAGAGGTAGATGAAGGAAGCAAGAATGTCACAGTCAATTCGCAAACGTTCTCAAATGAGTAGGCAAATTTGCTGTAAGCGTCCGAACATTAAGGCTTCAAATCTGCTTATTATAGGCAAAGTTGCTTCTGAATATAATGACAGGAAAGTCAATGTTTCAGTATTTACAAGTTTCAACAGCTTTTCAGCTTCCAACCACCATGCAGACCCCTCAGACGTGGATGCAATCCAGTGTAGAGTCATACCGCAAGGCCAGTTGAAACAAAAACTCCCCTCAAAAGACAAACTCGTCATTTTAATGAGGTCAGCCTGCAACAGTGCGGTAGACGACCTGCTCACAACTGATTCACTGGAACGGCCACCATTCAGTAGATAACCACGAATGCGCTGCCCAGCCGCCTAGATAATATGAGACCGTCCCCCATGTAATTCGTCAGTGGGTTGTGAAACAGCATCCCTAGCTAGTGTTCTGCCATTCCGAATTTATGGAGCATAGAGATATAATAAAGGACAGAGTAAACGTACTTCGTTATGACATAGTAACAACTCATTACGTGATGTACTAAATCCATTGTATTCATTACTAAGTTGAAACATCTAACCCTTAGTAAAAACTTGGAAGATATCCCAAGCATAACAGGTTTTACGATCATAGCAACGGTTCGGACTTGGAGTAAGTCCAACGAAAAGCAACGTTGATGTCGTCATCTGAAACCATACCACAAAGTAGACAGTGAATGGAAACCGGTTAAAAAAATTAAACACTGCTTCATTTCAACCTTGTGATTTCCGCTTGACGTACGCAGCAGCTCATGTTGGCGACAACCGTTCTATTGTCCGAACGAAAACCAGTTTATTAGATCATCGCATAAGGCCGATCTTCCTATCTAGACGGTCAATAAAGGGTTAAACAAGAATAATTTCCAAATTCTCCACAAGGCATTCGTGATGTATATTCTTGATCAGATGTCCGCTGGACATCGTCAAGTTGGTCAAAAAGTAGACAGTGACAGTTGTGACAACTGGGCCCGAATCGGCGACCGTGTGATTGGTAGACAAGCTTAACTGTAACTGAGCTGCCGCACTGAACGGGGCTGTACCGTGCATTGCTGTTCACAGCATCATAAACGCCGCGTGCCTCACACGAGTCGGTCTTGTCTCAGACTGAATGGCGGAGGTGATACAAAACAACCATTTTTGACTAAATTACTGGCGAGAAATATTCTTGCATTATAAAGCCGAAGTGGTGCGCTCTATTTTCAACTATTCTCGGTTCGTAGCGTTAGCAAAAGTTGAGAAGAGCCCAAACCAGAGCTTTGCTGTTTTCCATCAAATTGAAGTGCAGACAAGACAAGCTACTTCGTCTGCTCACGGCTGAATAACTACACATGAGCGCATGAGTTCGCATTTCTTAGACAGATTTCAATTTCAAGCGGCCTTCTCAATGAATTAACAAACTATGCTGCGTGGGAATAACAAGATGAGTGTACGACAGACCTTTTCTGACTGTTTCACCAAAAGTCGCTAACTTAATGTGTACGGTTGTGACGTTCACTGTACCCGACGCGACAATTGGCAGAGGTACAAATCCACAGTCCATCCATCTTCGACTAGCTGCACACAACCGTTATCAAAGTAGTCGTACGAGGGTTGAGAACTGCCGACACTTGTGCAGTCTAGGTTCATGAAGAACTAGGTATTGAGGTTCAAAGCAGTCATCAGTATTTGCTGCTACGTCTTTCTCAAGTGTTCAACTTCAGAAGAAGGTTCTTAGACAGACAATCGTCACGCACTTTCGGTCCCTATCCTCAAACTTCCCTCAATCAGTCGACAACATCCCGATGACCCGCCAACTCGGTTTTTAATTTCGGTTAACCACTGATCAATAACGGATACAGCTGCGCCCTGGTAAAGGTTATCAATATACGAACTACCTGATCAGTCATTACTAGGGTTCTGGCATCCACTGTACTTCGTCGACTCACTGCAGCCCGAGAGCCAAACATTAGGGAAGAACAGGCAGGATTTCGCCCAGGGCGGAGATGTATAGATCACATTCTTACTCCTCGTCAAATTCTGGAGCAGCGTCTTGTGCACTGCCGGTCAACAATTGCCGTATTTCTCGACTATAAGGGTGCGTTCGGTTCGGTGGATCGATCTACACGTGTAGAGTCGCTGAAACACAGGGGTGTACCGACCACGTATGCGAATATACCGTCGGCGCTTTATTCCCATAACTCAGCTCAGGTTGTGGTTTACGGTGAACCGTCTGAGAGAGATTCTGCAACATCAGCTGTGTACGTCAAGGCTGCTGCTTTTCACCATTGCCGTTTAGGTTTGTCATGGACAAAATGATGGAGGACTGTCTCCGACACTCACGAGGTGCCGGCGTGGACCATCTGCTTGATGGAGGCTGATTAATCTTGATTATGCTGACGACAAGATGCCGCTGTTTGACACTTGCCAACCAGCATAAACAACGCTAGACGCTGTTTCGCGTTCTACCAAATGCGCTACGGAATGCGCTTTACAGCCTCAGAATGCAAAGTGCTTTTGCAAGCTTGTTGGGATTACATAGATGTAATGTTAGATAATGAAATCAGAGAGGCTGTTGACCGGTTTGTATAGCTGAGAAGCTGTACCAGGGGTGGTGGTAGAGGTGTAGCTAATTGAATAAAAGCTCGTATCTCTAAGGCGCTAGGGCGGTGTTCGCTAATCTGGGGCATTTATGGCGACAGAAAGCTATCTCTCTGATGCTTGAAGGTCGCGCATATAAGGCGTCAGTGAGGGCTGTATTACTTCACGGCAGCGAAACATGGCCGCTCAGGGAAGATGACGTGAACTGCCTTCAGGTATTTGACCACCGCTTTTGCGTTCAACCGCTCGTATCGGGTGGCACCAGCGAGTAAGTAACAAAGAGGTTAGGAGGTGGATATTTGGTGGTGATTATCAAACAGGTTCTTTTGTTCACTCCTTGCATTTGCACAGACTTAGATGGTTAGGTCGTGTACTAAGGATGCCAGCTAGTCATCCGTCACATCGAGCACTCTTTACCGACCTTGCGGTCAACTAATGTAAGGTGCGAAGTGGACAGACGATAAGCTGGCGTAGAGAAATGGAGCCGTTCCCGAAGGGGTTGGACGCTGTCGGTCGGTGTAGTCTCCCAGGCTAGGGTCATCGTGACCCCCATAGTCGGTGGCTAGAGACTTTAAATGAGATGGCGTGAATGTTATTGTTTGATCGAGATGCCTGTGAAGTGACGCTGAACGTTTGAATATAGACGCAGCTGTTTTTGGTAGTTTGGTCCCTTCTCCTACCTTCACTTTTTTCCTCCTCTTTTTCTGTAGAGGGTTTGCTTTTTTCTTCTTTAAGGTTGTGTGGTAGTCAAACATCAGTGTGAACCACTGACGTGTTGCTGTCCACGATAACGATGGTGATCAAACTGTAACTGGAGAAAGTTGCTTCAGTACTATGTACCTGTTATTATAAAGAGAAATGGTAACAGACCGATTTGCCATTTTCCTTACTAAGCTGCAAGGAAGTTCACCACCACGTTATCAACCGGATGCTGTTCGAAGTACCATATTCTGTTGATAACAAACGTAACGGGTGCCCTTTAGTATAATCGAGATCAAACCTCGATTTTCATTTGCATATAACACGAAAAACATGGACGGGCTAACGTCGCAATAACTAACGTTTAATGGATCACCAGGCAGACGAGCGTGATGAAGTGCATGACAGTTAACGACGCGACTCCAGCATTGAAAAGCGAGAAATATCGTTAACACAACATCCAGAGTACACTGAAAACACTGAGTAAATGCATGTCAATTAATTTGACAGTGTGAGCAAACTCAGACACACGAATAAATTGAGCCAGTTATCTGAGGTCAACAGTTATACGCAACGCGGCGTTCACGTGTGGCATATTTTGCAGCTTCTTAAGAAACAGGAAGAAGAGTGGATTTTTCTAGAGTTCACAAATTGAGACTCATTTTTGACAGATGACAGTCTGACGAAGGAGAAAAATAGGGCGAAGCACATGCGGTCAATCAAATGGGACTATGTCAGATGTGTGCACCCTCGCCGAAACCCAGTCCACTACACTCGCTGATCGACAAGACTATCTTAATGCGAATGCTCTGATAAACCGGTGGTGTCCAGTCTACACAAAACAAAGTCCCGATTACCCACCAGCAGTCAATGTTTCTCGAAATGTCCTGTTATGTTACTCTAACTGGACGGACGGATGAGTTGCATGCGTGAAATGTCCTCTTCCTTATGTAAAACTTACAAATGAATTGGTAAAAGTAAATCTCCACCTTCCGTGTCAGAAGGCATTTGCGACCTTACCAGCACGAGATCAGATGTGGACTGCTCAAACCTAAACAGCAGAAACAGTCGAGAATACTGACGTTCAAATCAGAGATCACACGAATGGCAGTCGGGCTTGTCGTTTCTATTAAGTTAGATGGAATTACCGGTAGGTTTCAACTTGTGCATCAATCGTTTTGAGACCAGACTAATCGTGTACCAAAAAACTCAAACGAACATTCCAGTGTTAGTATGCGAGATGCACTGTGTTTGGCCGAGTTGTCTGTGAAGTGAGTGCATTTAATGACGCGGGACAGGGAAAGCCGTAAGGAAGCTGTCTCGCTGATGACGCCTTACTCTCACTTGCAGCTCGGTTGTTTGTTTGCAATGTGTAGGCACTTTGATGCTGAATGTTTGAATATGGACGTAGTCATTTTCAGTAGTTAGGCCCCTTCCCGTCCCCTTTTTTCCCTTCTATCTTCCTATATAGGGTTTGCTTTTTCTTCATGGTTGTATGGCAGTTAAGCATTAGTGTGAACCACTGATGCATTGCTGTCTATAATGATGATGACGACTGTGTGATGGCCTATTCCCAATACTCAATTTTCGACGTCACTGGATTTAAACATGTCATACCTTGGTTCTGTGCTGATTGCAACGGTAGCGCTGGTAATGGACTGACTTGCGTTGCGGCAAAGACTGGGACAGGCATTAGTATCCATAGTGGCACCCAGCATCCCAAAGCGACACGAAAACAGTCGTCTACAAATCGATATCAACTAAGTAGCCGAGTACAATCACACGAGCATGCACGAGCAACACGTACAGCCAATGGATCGAAAAGACCAACGACGCTTCCATTATCAGGCACGCCACGCCATTATAACCTCCTTGCACTGATAAGACCGTAAATTATTGTCATCATATTCTGATATCAATGCCAACTGTATACCTCGGTTTACAAGGTCGCATATGGAACGGAAATTGCCGGTCGGCCCAGCTACAAACAGAAGCCCTGTGGAAACCGTGTTCGAACCCACTACAAGTTGGTTAGTAGTTGGGTCCTCGCGAAGTTACTCGAGCTGACTGGAAGTATCACAACAGCAGAAGAATCGAAGAAATTACCGTCCCAAGACAATCACATTAGTTACTTTGTTCATAACAACGGAATCAAAGCCAGTCACTTATCCTTTGTCCGCAGACAATTGATCGTATCACCATCGTATTAACATATCGCCGAAACTGTACGAAGCAACATAATGGCCACAGCATCTCTGACGGATGCGCTTCGAACAGAGCACCATTTAAGCAACCCATTAAATAGAAGATCGATAGCTGAACAGCGAGAAACAAAAAGGTCAATATAAAATGCCAGAATTGACGACAGGCCTAAGCACGGTACGACCGCCAACGTACCGGCGAATGTCGTGCCGGTCCTGAAAGTCAGGCACCTCGGGACTAGGTCTACGGCAGACACGTAAAACAAACGAGGCCAGCACAGTTAGAATACTTACTTTGTCACCTTGACGCGTGACGATTCGGCGCTTGGTAGTCGACCGGGCGGGCGGCCTGATAGCCACCATGCACAAGGACGAGTGTAATCCGAAAGGGTAGGACCGGCAGACTGAGGCAGTAGACCACGGCCCGTTAGCATACTGCGTTAAACAGCAAACAGGCCGTGTGTATCGACCTGGTCTTGTCGACCAATCATTTCAAAGTCGGTTTTGTGGTCGCTCTCACACCCTCTAACTCTGATTGGTCAACTACAGAAAGTCAGACGACAAGTCTATCGCACTGGCCGTCAGTCGTGCATTTCGGTTGTGCGAAGTGAGACAGGCGTGGACGGCTTCACACAATCTGGTTGTCGACATCCGGACGACTGGGGCTGCCGTCCGCGTGGCTTTTGTTGGCATGTCAATGGGACAAAATACGGGTGGTCGTGAAATTCTCCGTAACGCTCGTATGGTGATTTCTTTTCCCCCACAGTTTCTTTTAGCGTCTTTCTGTGAATGAAGTGGATGTTCCACCATGCTCAGGTTGTAAACACAAACGTATACATATCCACTACGCCTGGCTAGATTTGTGCACCTCACGTCGAGAGTTCAAGCAGTTTTGGTATTGAATGTGGCCACGTTCAAAAGTATACGCTGAAACACACGCACTGATGCTGTCACCTCGCTTGGTGATGAAACGTTTGCAACCTAAATGCCAAGCTAGGCGAACATATCAATACCAAAACCATCAACCCGAGCTGCGAACAACACCACCACTGTTCCTAACCATCAGGTTCAGCAGTAGTTGTAGGTGTTTCCCTACCCCACTTCTCACTATCGTGGCTGAGGTTCGAAGCCCTTGTTTAGGCAACCGCATTATTTACCTCTAAGTTCGCCGCTGGTTCTGGCCCGACCAACTGATCGATGGTGTCTGTGTGAAG
This sequence comes from Paragonimus westermani, assembly GCA_008508345.1. Taxonomy (NCBI): domain Eukaryota; kingdom Metazoa; phylum Platyhelminthes; class Trematoda; order Plagiorchiida; family Troglotrematidae; genus Paragonimus; species Paragonimus westermani. The sequence goes on along the minus strand of QNGE01001321.1, from coordinate 5,362 downwards.
AATTCCCAGTCTCTTGAACCTAATGTCATTTCTGGTTTTCCACACATCGCGAACCACTTGGCCCGCAAATTGGAAGTCTGTTGGATACTCCCCGTCACGGTGAGACTGGACCTTGACGTGGTGTGACGGCTTGCGCATCTCGATGACCTTTTGGGCTAAACTGGACAGAGTTACTCATACCAGGCAGGCCAACAGGTAGAGGTCTGACAAACCACAGTCTCCTGGTCCTCCAGGTTGGGGGTTGGAAGATGGTTGGCATCTCTTCCTGAAAAAC